>JAOUQT010301714.1:0-16004 GCA_025769995.1 Xyliphius kryptos | reverse complement strand
CACCACCTGCAGAAGCACTCCTTTATAGGGGGGTCTTGCTAAGTGCCTCTAATTTCTACCTGTTGTCTGTTCCATTCACACAACAGCAAGTAAAACTGATTCAGTGTTTCCTTTATTTTTTTAGCAGTATATATATATATATATATATATATATATATATAAGGTGCTTGCCCTGTGTCATGTCTATGATGTGAGGTGCTTGGCGTATAGAGATCGGCTCGCGGGTAGAGTAGAGGAAAGGACATGTGGCACCTGGCGTATAGAAGTTGGTGTTGGCGCATGGGTAGAGTGGAAGGGATGATGTGAGGGGCTTGGCGTATAGGGATTGGCGCACACGTAGAATGGAGGGGATGATGTGAGGGGCTTGGCATTTAGTGATTGGCTGGCTGGTAGATTGGAGGGGATGACGTGGGGTGCTTGGGATATAGCGATTAGGGCGTGGGTAGATTGGAGGGTATGATGCGGGGGGGGGCTTGGTGTACAGCGACTGGCGCACGGGTAAAGTGGAGAGGAAGACACAGTGTACTTGTCATATAGTGATTGGCGTGCCGGTAGATTGGAAGGAATGACGTGGTGCGCTTGGCATAGGGTGCTTGGCTTTGGGCGCTTGGCGTATAGCAATTGGCACACGGGTAGAGTGGAAGGGAATGATGCGGGGGGGGCTTGGTGTATAGCGACTGGCACTCAGATAGAATGGAGGGGATGATGCGAGGGGTTTGACTTATAGCGATTGGCGCACAGGTAGAGTGAAAGGGATGATGCAGGCGGCTTGGCGTATAGAGATTGGCACACGAGTAATGTGGAGGGTATGATGCGGGGGGGCTTGGCATATAGCAATTGGCACATGGGTAGAATGAAGAGTATGATGCAAGGGGCTTGGCATATAGTGATTGGCGTGCTGGTTGAGTGAATGCGTATGATGCGGGGGGGGGCTTGGTATACAGCGATTGGCGCACGGGTAAAGTGGAGGGGAAGACGCAGGATACTTGGCGTATAGTGATTGGCGTGCCGGGAGATTGGAGGGGATGACGTGGGGTGATTGGCATATAGCGATTAACGCGCTGGTAGAATGGAGGGTATGATGCGGGGGGCTTGGCGTGTAGTGATTGGCGCATGGGTACAATTAAGGGTATGATGTGAGGGGCTTGGCATATAGTGATTGACGTGCTTGTAGAGTGGAGGGTATGATGCGGAGAAGCTTAGTGTATAGCAGTTGGCGAATGGGTAGAGTGGAGGGGAAGACGCAGGGTACTTGGCGTATAGTGATTGGCGTGCCGGTAGATTGGATGACAAGAGGAGCTTGGTGTGGAGCAATTGGCGTGCGGGTAGAGTGGCAGGAATGACGTGGTGCCATTGGCGTGGGGTGCTTGGCTTTGGGCACTTGGCATAATAGCAATTGGCACCTGGGTAGAGTGGAAGGGATGATGCAGGGAGCTTGGCGTATAGAAGTTGGCGCATGGGTAGAGTGGAGGGGATGACGCGAGGCGTTTGGTGTATAGCACCACTACCTCTTACCAACCATTCTCTGAACGTGCAGCGCGCACCTGATGATAACAGTAGCCCCTACTCAGCCAGGGTATGACGCCTCCTAAACGCAATCGTCCGCTAAAGGCTAAAGAGATTGCGCCCAAAAAGTCACATATACTATTGAGTCACTATTAACCCTATTGGGATGCATTAAAACGGAGACTGTGAGCCAGACTCTCTGAGTAAACATCTGTGAAGATTTTACATTAATAAATAAGTCACAAAAAATTGCAAACACACAAAACAACAAATTTCGCATCTTTTTCCTCCCATGTGGGCAAATGTGTGTTTGACTTTATGATGACCTCTCCAGCAAAATGGAATAAATAAAAGAAAAACGTGTTGTAGGTTAATTTCCTCTGATTTTCAAACATTTCAATAACAAAAGTTTTTTTGTGTGTTGCACGGAATCGGGTTGGATTATTGGCGTCTGCGCCTACAAAATCTAAACAGCAGATGGCGGTAGAGGCCCTTGTAGCGTCGCTTTTCGCGTTAATGTTTACGTTTTGTAAACGTTTAAAATACAAAAACATGAATATATTTACACACTTATAAACATGCAAAACATGCGAAAAGTAGTTATATTCCCAAGGGTCTTAGATCCAGGAAAAAAGACACATGACGGGTCTTCCGGACAGACCCATCATTAATTAGATTTAATGAATTGGACTGAGGATTGAGGGGTTTGCTGTGAGGGAGAGTGGGAGGGCTTGGGGGGGGGGGGGGGGTCAAGGACAGACGTGTAATGAGCAGACAAACCTAAATGAGCCTGATGGTCCCAATTCATCTCTATTATTTGTCCCTCTCTCGTCTCTCTGAATGGCTTTTGAATTGAAGGATTATTCAGAGCGTTGGCTGCAAAGAGACAAAAGGTCAAGTCATCACACCATTTTTTATAAACACCATAACCACAATGACCCTGTGACCTTTAGGCAGGGTCCCACCACTGGCAGCAATTAGCATTTGCCTGTTCTGAGGCCAAGGGAGGAAGAAGGAGGGTCAGGTTCTGAAAGAAAACAGCTTACTCACATCAGCAGGACCATCAACTCTTGTCATCGCTTTCCTATCATCTTAGCAATTATCATATACTAGCAGAATAGCCATGCCGCACTAATTGCGCGTTGTTAATTTCTTCACCTTGAGCAAGACCCATAACCCTCATTGCTCCAGGTATTCGAAATGTAACCCTGTGTACTTGTATGTCGCTTTGGATGAGGATGGTGTAATTGATGTTGCCAATGCTGGGCCTTCAGGGCCTTCAACGATCTAAAAGCGGCACTGTAGCTTAGTGGTTAGCACGCTCGCATCTCAGCCCTGGGGCTCCCGGTTCGAATCTGGGTGAAGTTTCCAAGGTCTCCCTGTATCTGCGTGGGTTTTCTCTGGGTTCTCATAATTCCTCCCACAGTCCAAAACATGGATTCAAGGTAAACTGAATACTCTAAATTGCCCCTTAAAGTGTGTGTGTGTGTGTGTGTGTGTGTGTGTGTATGTGTGTGTGTGTGAGTGAGTGTGCCCACTGATGGATTGGCGCCCTCTCCTGGGTGTATCTGCCCAGTGCCTGGAACATTCTCCCCTGGATGGACATGGGAAACCCCACCGTGACCCCACTAGAGGATTAAGCGGAAGATAATAAATGAATTAATGGATACTTATGAAATAATTTCAAATGACCTGGTTGCACCGCTTCCAGACGTGTATTGTCTTATTGGAGCATTTAGCCAATCACATTTCAGCATATTTGGTTGGCATTGGTTTTGTAAAAAATAAGTGTAGATCTACCTGTTGCTTTAACCAATCAGATTTTGAGTTCTCCATGACAGAGGCTTCTAGGAGGCTAATGCTATGTTAACGTATTCATTCTCTCTGATTGGAGGGTACATTCGGCCGTAATTTATTTAAAAGTTATTACCGAAATACAACTGGACTTTTAGCAGCAGCTTCAATGGCAACTAATTAAAAAAAATAAGGAAAAAAGGAGGATGAATGAGGTACAAATGAGTACCAGAGACAGAATTTCACAGGATTATAAGTAAAGACTTTATTTACACATTGTTTGAAATTCATTAAAACACAGTTGTTGGTCGATGGTTTCTGCCTGCCACTCATGTTTCTGCAGGTCCTTGTCGTATGTGCCAAGTTTCAACATTGTAGGTACTTGGGCCCTGGCCGGGTCTTGCATTTAATGGCAGTATCTAAGTAATTGTTTTTTCTACAGACATGATAGGGAATCACGATGCCAAATTTCAGCTTTGTAGGAACTTCTGAAGAGGGAGAATTAGTGATGAGTCAGTGAGGGCTTTGGCATTTATGGGTATAAATTATTCAATATTGACCAACTGAATGTTCATAATGGACAATTTCTGCCAAAGTATGTGGAGAGTTTGTGACTAATGGCAATTTCCAATCCCGACATGTACCGGATTGTATCCCCCTTGTACTATGTGTACTATGCCCCCTTGTACTCCATAGGGGCAGGATTTGAAAGGTTTGTGGTGGAGTAGATTCTGTGGTCTGCACTAAGCCCATACCTTAAGCCAGACCTTCTCATCCAACCGCACAATGCTCATTTTACTTCCCAACCACAAACTCCCTATGGGATGTGATGGTCAACTGGGTGGTGAGTAACTAATATCATTAAAAACACCATTTAAGAAGCGGGGAGCATGGTGGCCTAGTGGTGGGCACCGCCACCGCTAAGTGCTGGGGATCCATGTTCTTCCCGTGTCCGTGTGTGTTTTTCGGTTTCCTCAAACAGTCCAAAAACATGAATTCAAGGTAAATTGGCTGCTCTGTATTGTGTCTATATAGCATGTAAGTGTTTAAGGACAAAGATAGATAGGTGCCTTGTCCTGTCCTTGGTGCATCTGCCCAGCGCCCGAAATGTTCTCTTCTGGATGGGCAGAGGAAATCCCCCTTGACCATAGAAGAGGTTTAAGTGGAAGATAATGGAATGAAATAATGATGTAAGTAGCATATTAGACCATTTTAAACCTTCAGAACTGGACATGGTCACGGTTGGGCCAAAAGTTTTTTGAGCCAAAACTGAAACCATATCTGTGTGGGACGTCCACATGACCCTGTGCTCTGAAAGTTGGACTGTAATGGTGTTGTGTTAAGTCACTGTGAATTGGACCAGAGCCCAAATTATGAAATGAGAGGGGTGTGGTGTCCGTGCTCTTGGAGATAAGTGTTACCCACGAAGAATATGAGTTTTAAGACCTTGAAAAAGTGTGTTAATGCAGGTGTGTTTGTTTTGTGCCTTTTACTGAACCAAGCGGATGCTTCCTGTGCTATGCAGCATTAGAACTCACCAGCGCCGGTTAGTGCTACAGGGCAGGTCATGGCATGTGGGCATAGTTGAGGTCGGCGTGATCTGTATGGAACCTAGGCCAGTCGAACCTGTCTTTCTGTCCATTGCTGGGAACCTGAAGTGACTGTGTGTGTGTGTGTGTGTGTGTGTGTGTGTGTGTGTGTGTGTATGTGTGTGTGTGTGTGTGTGTGATAATAATCATAAAGGGCACCATATGCTGTGCGAACATGTTTTCTTGTCTTGGTCATTTCCTCTTTTGCAGGCTAACAGTTTTTTGGTGGGGTGGGGGCTGGGGTTTGGTAGGGATGTTGGGGAGTGGCACAGTGCATGTGGAGGGGGAAAAGTATGTACTCAACAGTGCAACAAAGTCAGTTATATTATGTTGCCGAAAGGATACACTCACCTGTTGACTCACATATGCAATAAAGAGGCAACCCATTCCTAATCCATAGGGTTTAATATGATGTCGGTCCACCTTTTGCTGCTCGAACTGTTTCAGCTCTTCTGAGAAGGCTGTCCACAAGGTTTAGGAGTGGGTTTATGGGAGTTTTTGACAATTCTTCCAAAAGTGCATTTGTGAGGTCACACACCAATGTTGGACAAGAAAGCTTGGCTCTTAGTCTCCGCTCTAATTAATCCCAAAGATGTTAAGGTCAGGACTCAGGTCAGTCAAGTTCATCCACACCAGACTCATCCATGTCATTTATGGACCTTGCCATGTGAACTGGTGCACAGTAATTTTGGAAGAGGAAGGGATCATCTCCAAACTGTTTCCACAAAGTTGGGTGCATGGAATTGTCTAAAATGTCTTGGTATGTGGAAGCATTCAGAGTTCCTTTCACTTAAAGTAAGGGGCCAAGCCCAGCTCCAAAAAAACAACCCCACACCATAATCTCCCCTTCACCAAACTTTATACTTTATACTTTATAGCTGTTTGATAATGGAAACCTATTCCATGAAGCTCTTTGCACACTGTTCTTGAGCTAATCTGAAGGCCACATGAAGTTTGAAGTGCTGTAGTGATTGACTTACAGTCTGCACACCTAGGTGCTTGATTTTATACACCTGTGGACATGGAAGTGAATGGAACACCTGATTCTAATCTTTTGAATAGGTGAGCAAATACTTTTGGCAATATAGTGTATGTGTAAAACATGACCCGAGCTGCTGGTGAGATACTACGGTGCTGTAGTTCCTTGGTGAGAATTGCAAGGGCTTGTTCTCACCTTTGCCGTCACGAATAGCGAGTTACATCCAGATTTTATTTGGTGTGAAAACAAATAAAAGGTGGATGTGCATCAGCTGCAGCACTGCGAGTCAGCGGTGATTCGAGAACACACACCTACACCTTTTGTAGATATGGTTTGGTAATATTCACATCCTCTGTCATGGAGCTGGAGTCACGACTGGACAATAAAGTGGTAAAAAACACACACAACATAAACAAAGGTATAAGCCACGCCTCTTAATAACTGGATTCTGAACGTTGAGGGAAAAGTTTCTGAAATGTCAGCATGCACAAAACTCCCCACACCTTTGGGAATAACATCCTTACACTCTCTGAGAAGGCTTTCAGAAACATTTTGGATCTTGTTTGTGGGAATTATACAGTATATTTTTTAAGAAGGGCATTAAAAGTGAGGTCAGGCACTGCTGTTGGATAAAAGGACTGTGCACATTGCTGTTTCAGTTTGTCCCAAAGGTGTTGGATGAAGAGAGTTGTGGAGAGTTTGTGAATAATGGCGGATTCCAGTCCTGGCGTATACCGGATTGTACCCCTGTGATCTTCATAGTAAAGTGGAAAGGCAGATGTGCATCAGTGCATTTTTTCCAGAATGGCATTTACAGTGAGGTCAGGCACTGGTGTCGGCTAAAAGGACCCATCCCAGTGCGGTTCGATGATTTTGTTGTTAAGGTTCTTTGGACTCTCTAAAACCTTGTAGAAAAAGTGTCATTTCTGTTTGAATCTTTTTGTCCACTGGTTTAAAACATGCGGTGTGTCAACCCTGCTACAGACTGGTGACCTATCCCGACTGTGACAATGCCTTTTACCCTATAAGTGAATATTTACCAGTATGCTGCAGGGGTGTCCACACACTTCACCCCATATAATGTTCCTGCTGGGGTTCTTCTCTCCGCAGCTGCCAGTGATTAAGATCGCACTCTGACTAGGTGTTGGAAAGGGTTAAGATCAGAGATCTGTGCAGGCCAGTCAAGTTCTTCGACAACAAACCATTTCCAAACGAAGCGTTTTGCCCTGAGGGCTGACATGCTGTAACAGGAAGAGTCCTGTTTCCACAAAACTGGAACCACACAGTTCTTTAGAAATGCCCTTTAATGATGCAGTGGGAAAATTTACCTTTCAAAAACAACGAGTCGAGTGAAACATGAAGCCAAAACGTCCTGATTTTATTTAAATAAGTAATTCAGTGGTACAGTAAGTCTTAAAAACACTTGCTCCATGGTCCAGTCATGGTGTGTTATACACCAGCACTTTTTAAATGGTGGGTTGTGACCCAAAAGTTTGACATGGACACATTCTAGGTGGGTTGCAGACAGCTTGTAAAAAATTATTTCGTTGACTTTGGCTATCATCAGATTCAGTGTTCATCGATTTTTTTCCATGAAAATGACATCTCTTTTTGCGGGTTGCATCATGATTTAATAGGCATGATGATGATGTAAACATGTCTCATTGCCCCATTAAGTTTCCCTTGAGAAGTGTAGTTGCCGCTTTACCTTTAGCGCCATCATTGGACCAAAAATTGTTTCCATATCCAGCAGCTCATCACGTTAAAAACAAAAATCAATTAAAAATATGAACGCGGCATTAAGGTCACTGAAATCATCCGCGTGCATGGAAATGTGTCTCCCATGATCAGTTCAACTGTGACGAATTAATTAATTTATATGTATGTTTTATCATGACGAAACAGAGACAGAGAGGTATGCATCAGACGTGAACAGCCTTCTCGTTGCCATGGTAACCAGTTTACCAGTTACCCTTCTGTTTAAATTTGTGATGATGTTCAGAGGCAAAAAGCAATTGTTCTAAATTTCCCTTTGCATGTATGTTATTGTGTTTTTGGAGGCAATTAAAAAAAAAAGTTATTTGTTTGGTTTGTATTCTATATTGACCATTAGAACATGTGGGTACCAGGCTGAGACCCGTTCAGATCAGAACCCCTGCTTTACACCATTTGGACATTTATAAATCGCCTGATATTGTAATTCGGATCAGGGTGTCGATACAGAAGGCTTTCTCACTTTATTGACAAAAGGGAGTGATGCTTGAGGAGCAAATTCCCGCTCTGCCCAGAAATCAAACTTACAACTGTCTAGCAGTGGCTCAAGTTTCGTAACAACAGTGCCACCATGTTACCCTGCTTTACACCAGTGCACCCATCAAGAAAACCTCAGCTCGAAAGCATACGGTCCATTATTGGGAGATTGTGGGTTCTAATTACAATGATGCAGGAGCTATACAAGAAATGAGTACTAACGCATTAGGAAATCATGGAGGGACGCACTTTTCCCATCAATCACAGTGTTCTAACAGGCTTGTGTAGGTTTGATGATCAGGTGTCCACATACTTATAAATTTATACAAGAACAAGGCCTTAAAGCAGTTTCTACTCACTGGAAATAAACTGGCGGAGTGTCTGACCACACCGCCGGCGCCCACTAGGAATGCGAACATCGCAAAGTGCAAGCCACAACAGGTCTGTACCCACATCAGGCCGTCTCCTGTGGTAGCGGCACGTCATTATGGAAACACAGATCTGCACCTCCTCATGGTTACCTGCGTGACAGCGTAGTTCATCATTAGGCAGCCGAATCGTCGTGCGGCTCCTCAGGGAGGTAGCGGGAGTAATTTTAGGCTTCAGGTTTCTCCATGTGGTCTGGACGAGCAACCGGTTTGGGAGGGAAGAGGAAAAAGCATTAGCAAGCGCTTCTGTGGATGAGATCTTTAATATGTTCTCCTCTTGGTTTAGCTTAATCAGAAAACAAGATTTGTATTAAAAATCAATATACATATATGGACTTTGTAGCTCTATAATTATATGCCGTAGTATAATTATATTCTATTTCTCCCCATACTTTGTTAATTCCCTCTGTGAGTGCTCTAATAATCAGGACCTCCACGGAGCATGTACTACGTGAGCTTGATGTGGTGGTGGTGGTGGTGGTACGAGTGGATAGTACAGATTAGTGCAGCTGGTAATACACCTCCACATTATAGATGTGGAATCAGAGAACGTGAGTCATTTGATGTGATTTGCAAGCGTCTGAACGGTTGTTCTGCTGACGCCACCATTAACCCAATGTCACAACATCACAGCAATGCTGCCAATAATCCACCACCCAAATAATATCTACACCATAGAAGTATAGAGGTCATGTCATTGCACTTGGAGAACAAAGAAGGCTTTAAATAGAAACAGATTTCTGTTTATGTGTTATATCAGCTATATCAGCGTTTTTCAAATGACCAAAAGTTGGGCATAGACACATTCTGGGTGGTTCGCGGACGACTATTTCCGTTGACTTCGGTTATTTGTCCATTTGGTAATCTCTGTTTTCGGCAGAGCACCACCATCACCACAATGTCACAACATCACTTCAATGCTACCAATCATCCACCACCCAAATAATACCTACACCATTAAACAATTAATACAGCTGAACATATGTTTCTGTTGACTTTGGATATTTGTCCATTTTGATGTCTCTGTTTTTGCCCGTTGCTAAGGATTTAATCGCCGTGATCATGTGATGTGGACATGTCTCATTGGCTCCATTTCCTTTGTTAAGTAAAAGTGAAGTTAGTGCTTTAGCGCCATCATGAAACCAAAAAAAAGTTTGCAGATTTAGCAGTCAATCAAAGAAAAAGAGCAAAATCATGATAGATGAAGAAGACATCATTAAATTGTGACAAATTAATTCAGATCAATAAAAAGTATTTTGAAGTCTCTAGAACATATTACATAAATTTGCATTGATTTAAATGTAAATAGGTATCTTAGTTTTCATCTGTTTTAAATTTGATCGATTGTTTGTGGATGGATTGGCAACAAACAAAGAGGTTTAACTATTTTTCAAAATAAATTACTTCGGTTTGTATTTCATAAAAGTGACTGGCGATTTAATAACCAAGGGAACATGTGGGTCCCTGGCGGAGACCAGTTGAGAACCTCTGTTCTATATAATGGGTCTAGAGACCAGGAGGAGAACCTAATAAAAAAAATGTTCACATGGCATTTAATGAGCTTCCATCACAGATGCACATCAGATTTACCTAGGATCTAAAGCATGTTCACTAATTACCTGGAGTTAATTGAACGCTCCGCACACGTGACTGCTTTTAATTATGGCTTGTATTTTCTCTTCCATGACACAACTTATCAACGAAGCACTGGCCGTTGATTAGCTACCATATGTTTACATGTGTAACATCGGCGCCACAGCAGCAACGGTCCTGAGAAATGAGGGGAGGATGGTACAGTGATGGACGGCCGTGCGTCTGTATGATGTGCAATTAAAAAGGGTTCGTTTGTTGAGAAATCTCAGCGAGAAGCGAGATGTAGTAGTGCGATAGTGCTGGTTTGGACCTCCGCACTCCCAGATCTACAAAGAAACGATTGGCTGTGGAGCCCCTTTGGTGATCTTACGATGAATGTGATTGGTCTAGCCCATACCATAAAGACAAGAAAAGTTGTGCCCTAAAATAAACAGTAAGTTCTAAATCATTCTCAATAGTTTATAATTTTGGATCCACAGTGAAAAACTTCTGGATCTGGACTCGGATTGCACTCCGCCACCTCTGCTCCACTCCCTTGTGTCTTAACTTCTGGATGCCGTTGAAGTCGAAGGTTAAAGGCGATGTAGTCAAAGAAACGGTCAAGTATCTTTTTTGCTTAAACTGGCACGTGGAGGACATACCTCAGCGCCACCTCTGTTGCATCGCGGCTTACAGGATGCTGGGGGTTGAAGATTTTGGTTTAGCAGTGTCTGATTGATTTGAGCCGGTGGAACACAGAAACCCACCAGCACCATCTAAGTGTCAACACAGTACTGTGAAGCATCAACCTCTCAAATAATACCAGAGAACAAGGACATGGTAGAACTACAAATTGCAAAGTGCATTGGAAACAATGGGGCTTAGAATATAAGTTTGTAACCTTGAGATCCAGGACAAATGTTTTCCCTTACATAAAGTAACAAGGGTATACAGATACTTTTGGCCACACAGTAAATATGCATTTTTGGTTAGTAACTCTATATGCTAGTAACTTGCCGGAGTTAAAAGCATAAGTGTATCCCTTCTGTTTCGTTTTAAAAACAGCCTCCAGGGCCTCCTGTCAATCATCGGCGCCTGGCGGGGATCCTCTCAACGGCAGCTCGACCCGTACACCTGCGCGGGCCTCGCCCACCGGAGCTAACACAAAAAAAACAAAAAAAAACCTGTGGACTGTGCAGACACTCGCAGACGTTGCTCAAAGTCCACCCACACCCTCGACTACACCTGCAGGTCCGTGCCTGAAGCACCCGGATGTGTAGCCCTCTGATTACTCCACCTTCGCGCCAAACGCTACACAGAACGAGGCCGCGCAGTCACTGAAGAACGCCATAGGTCACCGTGTGTGTGAGGGGGTGGGGGAAGGGGTGGGAAAGAGGGTGTTGATGGGGAAGCCAGATTAGTGCAGGTCCCAGGACATGAACCTGTAATTCTCAGTCCCCTGATGAGGCACAGTGAATGGAATTCGGCTAAACTGCAGAGACATAAATGACACGTTTCGCAACTAAGCAGCCGCCTCCCCCCCTTACACCGCGTAGTTTCCAAACGTAGTGATAATTGGGCATCAGGGTGAGTGCTACATATGGTCCCTGCTCGTCAGTCAGCAACCCACCCCCCCCAAACTGAATGCTCATTATAAAGCCTGCTTGTTAATGAGCTATAGCAATCATACAGAGAAACAACGGGGAGAGGAGGGGTTTAAAGCTTCTATTGTAACACACACTTACCCTCCCCTCGACATTGTTTAGATGTGGGGGATAAAGGTTCTCTTAAAGTCAATCAGCTGAACTGTGCATTAATAATCATGCAGCTACAGATGATTATCAGTACGGCATTTTGACAATGGCATGGTTGTTGGCACCAAGTGGGCTGCTTCTGTAACTGTGGAGGCTGGTTGCACCCGCCCCTGTAGACATGTTCACCTTTTATTTAGAAAGAGGTACATGAAGACTTACACACACCGTTGGCAACTTTTCAGTAAGGAAAGCAGCTATAGGCTGTCCTTGCTAAATGTCGCTAAAAGACGTCATCGCCTAATTAGCATAATATTCCATTTGCATATTTTAGGAGGAGAAAAAATTAGTAAAAAAAAACCATAAATATGTTAGAATTACAAATGAGCTTGAAATACATTTAAATAAATGAACTAGCTTTCTTAGCCGTTCTGCTGGCGAACATACCACGCAACAATCAAGATACCACACGCCAAGCACCCAACGTTATTCCTGCCACACTATCCTCATGCTAATCATTATCGAGATACCACATGGCAAGCACCCCAAGTGCACACGCCAAGTGCCCAGCATCATTCCCGCCACTCTACCCACACACCAATCACTACAGAGATGATACACACCAAGCAACATCCCCTTCACTCTACCCATGCGCCACGTGCCCAGAGTCATCTCCTCCACTCTACATGCGCGCCAATCGCTGTCAAGATAATACACGCCAAGCGCACCACGTCGCTAACCAGATGACACACTATACGCACTGAGTCATCCCCTCCACTTCAACATGGCAATCGCTATCGAGAACAAAAACGGCAAGCACCTTATATTATAGATAATTTTAATGATTTGTCTAGAGCAGGAGTTCTGAATGGGTCTACAAACCAAACTAATTGCTTTATAATTATTTTTTTCTTTTACATTTAATTCATGATAGAGACGCAAAAACACATAAAAACACATTTTATAGATAATAAATGTAATGTTTAATTACATTTATGTTTAATTTATATTTACAGTATTTTAAATTCTTTCATAAAAATGTATAGAAAACTGATAACATTTAACAGAACAGCGTACACATTTCTCACCATCTAAATAAATAATAACTTCTTGAAATCTTCAGTCTGTAATGTAAGCACATTAATGCCTTTTACCACATTAGCGTCTTTACTGCTTTTTTTATCGCTACAATAGAACGTACTCTAAGCGCTAAGAGTGTTCACCGAGAACAGAAAACGAAAAACATGAGTGTCGCCAAAAGTCTCCAAGAACACCAGAAAAAGTCACTAGATTTGTCGCTAGTTGCTCTTTAAGAATAAAAGTTGGTTGGCAATTATCAAAAAACCATTGTACACAAGGTTGATTTTAGCAGCTGTGGAGACATTGACTTCCAATGATTCTTTTGAGACTTGGACCCAAACCTTAACCCCTAAATATTATTAACCTAACCCTAACTATAACCATATATCGTGATTTCACCCTAAAACTTGGTGATAGACCAGTGAGGACCGGCTTGTGGTACCCACTTACTAGTGTGTAAACAGGTTTTGGTCTCCAAAATTTATACACTTCTGATCAAAATCTTAAGACTAGTTAAAAAATTGCCAGAATTTGCATTGTGCACTATTGAATCTTAAGAAGGTTAGAGTAGAGCTTCACAATGCTAAGAGACAAAAATGTTTGAGCAGGGAATTTATTGAAAACTGCATTTACTCTCAAACATGATTTTTACTGCTAATCTAAGTTTAAGACCATAGCCCTTAAAAGCCAAAATCTGCGTAAAAATGGGTAATTTTCCGTCAAGTATTTACCCTGTTAAGACCCAATTACAAAAGCAAAAAAGCTGACTGAATGTGGTAGGTTTGTTGGGCTGCATAAGCAAGACCTCTCACAATGTGTACTCACAGCTGAGGTCTGACGCAGTAAGACTGTCCTTTTGCATTTTTTAAATGATTCTGAGGGTTATAAGTGTGTGTTTCACTGCACGGATGGGTTAAATGTGAAGGACAAATTCCTCTGTGTGTATGCACAGTAGGCAAAATGAATCACTTTATCACTTTATGAGCCGCATCATCTGATTGGCTGTCCGTCAAGACACTGGACGATCCTCTATCCAACTTAAGGCTAATACTGGTGCTGACTGCAGCCCAATAATCATTAGATATAATAATCATCTGCAAGGGAAGGGCTTCAGAAACAAAAAATGTCTTCAAAGGCCACATCTTTAACCAAAATTACCCATTTGGACTTTGCAAGGGCGCACCAAACATGGGAACATTTAAAGGTGGAAGAAATTTGTATTTTTTTTATAAGATTTTTTTTTTAACCAAAATGGTCCTTATGGCTTCCAACGTTACTTGCATGACAAGGAGATCCCACCTGAGATGTTTTCTACACAGCACAGTGGGGAGGCACCATCATGACTTGGGGTGCATTTTCCTTCAATGGAACAATTGAGTTTCAGGTTGTGTAGGGGGGCATCAAACAGCAGCTGGCTATGTGGAGATGTTGCAGCGGGCATGCTTCATGACGGAGGGCCCTCGTTTGTGTGGTAATGAGAATAACATCGCTCTTTTGGACCATCCTGTGAGCTCCCCTAATCTAAATCCGATTGAGACCATTTGGGGATGGATGACAAGGGAAGTTTACAAAAATAGACATTAGTTCCAGACAGTGGATGCTCTTCGTGAAGCCATCTTCAACACTTGGATCAATGTTCCCACTAGCTTCCTAAAAACACTTGCATCAAACCTGCCTAAATGATTGTTTAAAGTGATCAACAAGAATGGTGCAGCTACTCATGTGTACTCGTGTTTTTTTGGGGGGTTTCAGGTTTTATGAGCCATGGTTTTAAACTTTTGATCAGCTGATGAACAGATTATTTCAGTTAACTTGTTTTTAATAAATTCCCTCCTCAAATGTTTTTGTCTCTTGTGCGGATTTCTTTTAGCATTGTGAAGCCCTACTTACAACGTTAAGATCCAATACTGCAAAATTCTAATTCTTGCAATTTTTCAAGTGGTCATAATATTTTGATGAGTAGTGTATATACACCTGTACGCTCACCCCCACCCCCACAGGTGTATCCCCCTCTGACTGACCTCTGAGGTGGAGCAAAATTCAATTCAAAAGTGGAAAGTGGAGAGATGAAAAGCTCCCCAACCCAAACAAAGATGAATTCTTGATGTGTCCTGAAACATGTAGGAGCAGGTTCTATTCCAAAGCAGAAACAGACACCCACCCACAAAACACACAGAGAACTGAAGCCTTGGTATAGAGAGCCATTGGTTTATTCCTCATGAACATCATGGCGTACAAACACATGCTTTACACGGAGTGCTGAAAAACCTCTAAATTACACATCAAGGTAAAAAAAAAAATAGCATGGAAATAACAGAAAACAGAACGAATTGAAAAACCAAAAGGGACGAGAGAGGGGGAAGCGCACTATGTACAGCGTGTTGTTCCCTGAAGTGACGGACACCGCGTGGTGCCCAGAGGCCATTCACATTTGTCTATTCAAATATTCAGAACTGTATTTTACAAAGTGAAGCAACAGCAGTTCAACAGTCTACCGATCAACAGCCATCGAAAAAGAAAATAATCTAGCGGATGGTTAACACGTACATACACATGCACACATGGTGCACGAACCGGTAGGTTTGCCAGTGAGCAGGTCAGTTTTTCACCCAGTCGCTATTAATTACGGATTCTCACCCCCACACTGACCCCGTGTTTTTGCTCAGACCGCAGCGTAGACAAAGCAGCCAAGGCGGAGAGCGAGGCGATCCATAAAGGATGAACACAAACACAGCACTTTACAAAAAACTTAAATAAACTGCAAGAATAAATGTAAAAACAGGTGATCAGAATCCAATAAACTGGAAATCAATAATAATCGGGTTTTAATATTTAAGGAAGCCTATTAATAGTCATAAAACCAGGTTTACTTCCGGTATGGGATGTCATTATGATCTTAACGTCAGTGGTTGGAATCGCCCATCCGTCCCCAACAATATTATTTAAACAATTAATTATTTATATAATCTGAAAATAAACACACAAAAATTGTGATTGTTCTTGCCATCGCTGCCTGCACGCGGTCCTGAGTGTGTGTGTGTGTGTGTGTGTGTGT
>JAOUQT010301691.1:0-16007 GCA_025769995.1 Xyliphius kryptos | reverse complement strand
CCTCCTATAAATTTTTTTTTTTTTTAATTAAAAAAAAAAAAAAAAAAAACCCAGATGGAGTTATTCGCAGGTTGATGGTACTATAGTGCAGCTGGTTCTTCGTAATAATACTGACTTGTGTTGTTCTCTCATTTGTAGGTCGCTTTGGATAAAAGCGTCGGCTAAATGACTAAATGTAAATGAAAGTACAGGCTCACCACTAGTTTCGTTTTCAGGAGAACAATCCAGGACCTCATGAAGTTTTGTCACCACGGCAGTCAGCTTACCAGATCTGTGACATGAAAAACACAAGCCCTCATGAATACAAACCAAATAAAGAACATACCGAAGTTATTGGGAGCACAATTCTGACAGTTCTAAAGAAAGCATGTTACACATGTACAGGTTAAAGAAGTTCATGATGTATGCCATCAGTTTAAGCAGGTCTACAGCCTATCCCTGCACTGAGCCACTCAAGAGCTACAGTGTTAGATCAAATAAAATACTTATATCATGGAAATAACTGATGTGAGTTATTGTTATATGATTAGTTCTTCTTTGAAAAGCTAACGTCGCGAGTCTGAAATTCTCTCACACACACACACACCACTCCACAATGTTCCAACCCAACACAACAGAGCCTTTCCTAAACTGTTGCTACAACACTGCAAGTACGACAGCCAACATCAGAAACATCTACCCTGCTTGTCTCCTGCGTCTCGTCTGCAGTGTCCTGCTTTTTGGAATATAAACATATGACAATGCTGTGGACGTTATCTTGGCAAAGAGAACCTGGGATCAGGGGAACCTGCTTGTCCTGATGGAATGTTAGCAGCTGGATAGGTGATGGGTGCGTAAGGGAGGTGGCGTGTCGTGCGCCCGGTGGCACTTGCCATGGAGGACATATACCTATTTGGATGTGTACGGGGTTTCTGCTGATTTGATTAGACATTGCTCTGGTACATCAGACAATTAAAAGAGTTGGGTCAGTTGTCCAATGTCCCCATGCCCGTCCAGGAAAGAACGTTCCGGACGCTGGGCAAATACACCCCGAACAGGGCGCCAATCTATAGCTGGGCACACACTCACTTAGGCACCGTATGTAACTCATGTTGTTATTACGATCTGTGCTTGTGAGCTGAATAATGTTCTATTTCCCGTTCTGCTCTTTGGAGCACAGTGTGGGGGATGGATTCTTTTTAATCTCCCATTTTTCTCATCTCTGTATATCTGTCCCATCTCCTCCACTGTATCGTATGTACAGATGGCTTATGGTCTGTTTTCTTGTTTTTTTGTTTTGTTTGGAGGAGTGGTCTTTGTGTTGCCAGCTCTGAGCGACTACAACAATTACAGGATGGAACCTGGACTTCTGTTGGACTGATAACGTTTTAGTCCTGATGGAAAATCTCACTGGACTTATGTAGTACATATTTATATATAAATCATTAAACACGGACACTTGATTGCTAAACAATCTGTACATGGCTGTCCTACACTGAGCCTCTGTCCTCGCAAGGTTTCTTCCTGAAAAAAAAACACATTGGACTTTTCTTGCCACTTTCCTTTGGGTTTTGTACAAATGCTAAATAAATAAATTACTCGAAACTTCTTTCTAAATACTAAATAACTAAATAAACTTCTTTCCACTGTATCTGCTACAATCTCTGTCTGACTGATAACATTGTACTACTGTCATCACAATCAGGATGCGTCTACGTGTTATTATTGTTATTAATGTGATTATTTTACATTATTAAAGCGACTGTAATGGCTGTAAACTGTCGGTCTGAATTTTGTAAACTTTACAGAAGTGAGTATTTCGTTCCTTTAATGGACATTGCGTCAGAAAAACACCTAAATAGAAGGTCGGAAGGTAAACGAAACCGGTGGAGAAACCGAAAGCTAGTCTCGCACTGAACCTTTGAGCCGCCGGACTGAAATAAAGGCCTGAGGTGATCCGGACCGAATCAAAAGCGCGTCACCGCAGCAACGCTCCCCGTGAGGCACTCACCACGCGGAGGCTGGATGTGGAAGCTGAGGTTCGGCGGGTGCGGGGGGGACGTGGAGGTGCTGGTTCGGTCGTTCGGCGGGGGGAAGCGGAGCTGTGAGGAGCGTTAGCCGGTTAGCCCGGACCTCCTGACAGCGCAGCGCCTCCGGCTGCGGGGTGTCGGGCCTCCTCAGCCCGCTGCCTCAGCCCGGTGGCGGTGCACTGACGGGCCGGCACAGCTCACCACTCGGAGCGTTAGCACAGCCTGCGCCGCGAGCTCGCCACACAAAGCGACAGCGCCATCTTGCCGGACGGCCGTGGCGCGCTAAAATGGCGCGTGTTTGGGCCAGGAATCCGACTCCCAGTGCAACCGATTCATCACGGAGTCGACTCCTGAATCACGACAAAATCGCCGCTAAATAACGGCAAAAACATCTCCGCTGATCTTACAAACAGCGCAGCTCGGTCCAAGAGAAGGAAAAACAGGCTTTCCACGAGATGCCTTCAGAAACCCTGCCTGGAATTGGTGCGCAATACACCGAGCCGTACACACGCTTTGAAATGATCATTAGTGTGAGGTGGTTTTATGTTTGTTTATGTTGATGGTAGCAGCTTGCTTGTGCGCCTCGAGCTGAGCGAGCCGCTATGAAATGTGCGCGTGTTCTCCGTAATCAGCACCGTTACCGGCAGCATCGAGTCAGTGTCAAGTGAGTCACCTGCGGAGTCGGTTCGCCGGATCACAGTAAGAACGTGAATCGATTATATTTGCGGAACAACAACTGCGGGTTTTATTAAAATGCCGCTGAATGCACGTGCACAAACGTCCAGCGCCAAGCATGCCCAGCGCGCGTGCACGATGCTGCATGCAGCAGAGACCCGGTTCGGAACCAGAACCCAACAGCAGCTCCGGTTAAATAAAAGCGGCATGGTGGGCAGAGGGTGGCACTAACGGGCTGTGGGTGTGTGGGTGCAGTACCTGCTCATGGCTCCCGGCGGGCACACAGCGACTCATGTCGGGGCTCCGGCTGCAGGTTTTGGGTGAAACGCGGAGTCAGACAAAGCGGGGCGCCATGGCGCTCCAAAAGCCGCAGCACCGGGATTGGCTGAAGTCTCAGAAACCCGGAAGTGACGCCTATTGGTTGATCGGCAGGTTACGTTTATCTCATTGTCTCCACATTAAAGCAGACTGATGGGCTTTGTAGTTCTCAGGTAGTTGTCGCTGAACTACTGACTCGCTGTGGATGAAGACTGAATGCAAATATGGGGTGGTGGATGATTGTCAGTACTGCAGACACACTGACATGGTGGTGCAGCTGTGTGTGTTGGAGGTTACACACTAAGAAATCCATCTATGGTGTGTACAGGCGTAGGTTTATTTACTGCATCATAACCTAAATTAATGTCAGGTGTGTCTGAAATGTTGAAATCTCAGAGACACATCACTAACACCTACATTGTCCATACTTTTGTTTATTGTGTTAATTTTGTGGGCGTTTTATGTATATTTGAAATTCTTTACTGTAGAGTTTGTATGTCTCACCTTAAGTTCAATGCACACGTCCCAACAGGAAGTGCAAACAGGAAGTGCAAACGACAAATAAAGTTAAAAGAGGATCTTGATTAAGGTGTGTGTGTCCGTTAAATGAATTCAAAGCCATTATGAGGGAAGAAATAAAAATACACCTTTTTATTGGAAAACAAACAAAACACATGCTTTTCATTTACATAACGTGTGGGGTTTATTATACCCCCCCCCCCCACACACACACACACATACATCACTGGAAATTCAGACGAAAGCTTTTCTCCTGCTCCTTACTGCGGCTCTCACACTGCTTCGACACCTCCTCCACCCGCCGCTGAAGTAGCACTGTACACACACACACACACACACACACACACTTCAGGAGCAGTAGAAAAGGAGACATGATAAAGACGAGGAGATACTGACCAGAATTTTGCTCCACCCACTGCAGAGAGTCCATGTGAGCGTTCAGGATCTTACAGATCTGCTGCAGCTGTAACGGAACACAGAGGGAACATCAGAGGAGCAGAACCTGCTGCCTCCACGTAGAACCTCAGTCTGCTAATCACATCATCCTTACAACTAAAATAAATAACTTAAAGATTTAAGCAGCAGAGTGGAGAACTCAGTACTGATGGGCTTGCTGATTGACCTACAGGTCAGTTGTGTGTGTGTGTGTTTAAACTCAGCCTCAGGAGGTACCGGGTCACTGGTGTCCGTCACGCCGTTGGAGGTGTTCAGGTGCTCAATGATCTCCTTCAGGTCCTGGGACATTCTCTTTAGCTGAGCGTCCACGTTCTCTGCCAGTTTATACCTTTAGACAGAGTAACAGTGTTCCATACAGAACGTGAGCTTTGAGAGACTAAAGTGAAAAGCAGAGAGCAGGAACATGCTCACGTTCTCTCTCGCTCCTCATCAGCATTCTGCATGTAGATGGTGACACTCTGCTCCTTCACAGACTCCTCCAGTGGAATCAGGAGACCCTCCAGCTCCTTCTGCTGGGACAGGATGTAACCGAACTCCTGATCCAGCCTGAAATAAAGCCAAGACCAGAGTGAGGTCCAACACGACGGTTACGGCGGTAAATGTGTGCAATACAGAGTGCTGAGGAGTGTATGGTGTACGTGCTGCAGCTGGTCATGTGACCTGATCACACTGCGCCCTCACCTCCGCTGATCCAGCTTCACCTTCTCCATGTCTTTATGAAGCGACGTGATCTGAAGACATAAGAAAACAGAAGCAACAAGATTTAAAACCAGCCACACGAGGAGGAGAAGGAGGTGCAGTGAGGAGGTCACACTTTGGGTTCTTCCTGTGTCATGTTTTAACTGACGGTTTGAAGACGGGTGACTCAAATAAAAAAAAACGCTGTGTGTGTGTGATTGGTCAGTGGTGCTGAGTACAGGGTGCTGAGTTTATTTATTTCATTTAAACATGGATCACGGATCAAACCTGTTGATTTTGGGGGGGGGAACTATGGGATTAAAACAAATGCGTAGCTGCAGTGGAGCCGTTTCTCTTAATTAATCCACAAAGTCGTCTGTGAAACTTTTATTTCCTCCTCAATCTAACAGAACCCAGTCCTCCTCATTACAGGCTGGAGGAGAACGTGAGCTGTGGGGAGATGGAGGTCTGTGTGTGTGTGTTGGTGCACTACCTTCTCTCCGTTCTCCACCAGCATGCGGTCCCAGGCGTTGACCTGAGTGGCCTGCTGCAGGAAGTGTCTCTCCTGGTCCTCTAACTCAGAGCTCCACTTATTGATCAGGATCTCCAGCTGTGCATACGACATGTCCGGAGCAGCACTGAGAGAACACAGAGGTGAGTATGAACACACCTGCCCCATTACAATGTGTGTTTCCCATGCTTTCTCCAAACCCCCCCTCCTTTTATAACAGTGTGCAGATACTGAGATACTGCTCAGATCCCATACATGAATCTAACGTTCCTCCAGAATGTATAAATCATGTGTAATTGGTTCATTAGTGTCAGACCTGGCAGTGCCAGCCACCGTGGTAGAGATTGTAGATGTAGCTGGTGCATTAGAGGCAGCAGGTTTAATTCCCAGTGAGAAGCCTGTAGTGGGCACCGCAGTTGCAGAAGCTGTGGATGAATACAAACACTTATTAAAAGGGACATGTAGTATTTAACATGTTCTCTATCTAAGTGCTAATTTTATTAGGCTCTAATAATTCATTGGACCCATAACTCGATTATCTCTCTCCTATTTGAGACTCAGCAGCTCACACAGATCAAAATAAAATATCATTTATTAGAAAATGAACTGCTACCTGTGGTTACAGCACTGGAGGTGGCGGATCCTAATGGTTTGATAGTAAAAGTAGCAGCCGTGGTGGCTGCTGTAGATGCTGCTGGGGCAGCAGAGACTGTAGGTCCTCCCACTACGGAAATATGAAGACAGGCTCAGATTCTTCAATGTAGTGATTAGACTGCAGTGCGAGAGAGTGTGCGGTTTACTGAATGTTGCTGACGTACAGTTAAAGGTCGTAGTGGAGGATGACGGCATGGCAAACAGGGTGGAGACCCCAGGGGGCTGAGTGAGGGCCGCTGTGCTGGCAGGAGTCGGAGTTGCTTAAAAAATAAAAGGAAAGAAATTTGTATTCCTTTCTCATGCAAACCACCAGAGCAGAACGACACCAGAGTTCATTTAAATCCCATTTCAGACCTGCGGGTTTGATGGCAAAAGCAACTCCTGTACTGGAGGGTGTAGACATGAGGGCAGTTCCCAGGGTCAGGCCTGTGACGGGGAAAGAGTAAATTACTGTGGATTACAAACAGAACAAACAGCAACATAAACGGTGTGCACTTACCGGCGTTCTGTCCTCCCAGTGAGAAGGTGGTCTGTGCGGAGCTCACTGCAGTGGCCTGGACCTTGTTGGCTCCAAAGCTGAATGCTCCTGTAGACTGCTGGGTTCCGGCGCCGGCCTGAGTCGGCAGAGTGCTGAATGAGAAGCCAGCACCACCGGAGGAAGTGGTGGTCACTGCACTCAGTCCGGCAAAAGTGGTCCCTGTAGCGGCGGGCTGAGAGGCTGCTGGAGTCGGGGTGGAGCCAAGTTTCGGAATGCTGCCACTGAATTAAAGAAACCTAAATGAAACCTCAGAGATCCTAACTGCTTTCACAACAGTGACCACTACAGCTGGGACAGAGCACTGCGGGGCAGCTCTGAGATCCTGATCACTAACTAAACCCACCCCCCAAACGGAACCAACCAGCAGCTTCACATGGAACCAGGGAGCAGAACCACAAATCCATGCAGAATTCTTATTGATTACTGAATACGCAGACTACCACAACTGTAGGCCATTTGGTAACAGTGACTCCTGCTGGTTGATTATACAAACACCCAACCCTAAGACTATAAATAAAAAAGCAGGGTGACCCAAAAAACACAATACTCACCTAAAACTAAAACCTCCTCCAGGAGTGCTGCTCTGTGGTGTAGCTCCAAAGCTGAATCCACCTGTTTGGGTTCCACCTGCAGTGGAGGTCTGTGCCACTCCAAAGCCACCAGTTTGGGTTCCACCTGCAGCCGATGTCTGTGGTGCCGTTCCAAAGCCACCCATTTGGGTTCCGCCCGCAGTAGAGGCCAGGGGTGCAGCTCCAAAGCCAACTGCACCCGTTTGGGTTGCACCTGCAGTGGAGGTCTGTTGTGCTGCTCCAAAACTAAATCCACCTGTTGGGGCTCCACCAGCTGTGGCGGCCTGTGATATCATTCCAAAGCCACCCGTTGGGGCTCCACCAGTTGTGGAGGTCTGTGGTGCAGCCCCAAAACTAAACCCACCTGTCTGGGTTGCCCCAACTGTGGCGGCCTGTGATGTCATTCCAAAGCCACCTGTTTGGGCCCCACCAGTTGTGGAGGTCTGTGGTGCAGCCCCAAAATTAAACCCACCCGTTGGGGCGCCACCAGTTGTGGCAGTCTGTGGTGCGGCCCCAAAACTAAAACCACCTTGCTGGGTTCCACCAGCTGCAGCGGCCTGTGGTGCCACTCCAAACCCACCCATTTGGGTTCCCCCAGCTGCAGAGGCCTGTGGTGCCACTCCAAAGCCTCCCATTTGGGTTCCCCCAGCTGCAGAAGCCTGTGGGGCAGCCCCAAAGCTAAACCCACCCTGTTGGGCTCCACCAGTTGCGGTGGCCTGTGGAGTAGCCCCAAAACTAAATCCACCCTGTTGGGCTCCACCAGCTGCCGTGGCCTGTGGTGCCACGCCAAAGCCACCTGTTTGGGCTCCACCAGTTGCGGTGGCCTGTGGTGCAGCCCCAAAACTAAATCCACCCTGTTGTGCTCCACCAGCTGTGGTGGCCTGTGGTGCAGCCCCGAAGCTAAACCCACCCTGTGCCGCTCCCCCAACTGTGGATGTCTGTGCGAGAAGCCCAGCAAACTGAGATGTATTAGCGGGGGCCGGGGCCTGAGCCTGAGGGGTCGCCCCAAAGGGGAAGCCGCCACCTGTCGGGGCGTTGGTCTGCAGCCCGAATCCCACAGTCGTCCCGGTGGGTGCAGTGGTTTTAGAGGCTCCAAAGTTGAACCCTCCACCACCGGTGCTGCTCTGTCCGAAGCTGAAGGACATGATTCCTCTAACCACACTGAATAATGAAAACAGAGATTAATACAGCGATCATCATAACACCGGCTATAAGTAGGGCTGCCACGATTGGTCGACGTGATTGATGAAAACACTGTTCCATTCAATTCCAAAAATGTGTCTGTTTAAAGAAATGCTTTTCCTCAATGTGTGTGACATCAGTGAGTGTCCGTCATTGGTCAACACCACTCAAAAAAAATGGCGGCTGCACCGGAGCCAAAAGATGAGTACAGAGCTTCATAAAGGTTTTCAAAGACCAAACGCATCCACAGTATGGAGTTACATTAAACTGGCTGAAGACAAAAAGATTCTCTGGCAGCACCACTGCAATGCAGGAACATCTTAAACGCGGGCGCTCTTCAACACCACCATCAGTGTTTCTAATTGTGTTTCTTGTTTAAACTGAAGGACTTCTACCTCAGAATGTTCATTAAATCAGTGAGTGTGTGTGTGTGTGTGTGTATAAAGGTTTAGATCCTGAGCTGATTCTGTCCTTGGTGCATGCTGGACGTGATGAGACACTAATCTGTTTTAGTTCGTTGTGTATTAAATGTCATGGTTTTAATAAATGTGTGCATTGTGTGTAATATAGAGAACGTAAGTTTAATAAAGGCTTCTTTGCGCCACACGGCTGTTTGAATAAAAACCCTGTTTGTTACGATGCTGGAGAAACAGATATGCTGTTTGGTGTCAAAATAAAGTTCGTTCTTTTCTTTGGAAGACAATAATGATTGTTTCCGACAGTTTAACGCATTAATAAAAATGGTCGTTAGTGGCAGCCCTAGTTATAACCGCGTTATTAAACCTCAGGGTCACTCTGAGATTACTGAGGAGTTTTACTGGAGCAGCAGAATATTTATACAAACAACCAGAAACACACACACTGTACACTACAACACGGTAATCACGAGTAAGGCTTTTTTTTAATTACAGTCGATTTATAACAGATTATTAATATTGAGCAGTAACGTCACAGTGGACACGCCGTTAGCTTAAAGCTAAAGATCTAATCCAGTTGTAATAATTAAAGCAAAACTCCGTTTCCGTTTATAACAGGCTCGGGATACTTTATCCTCCGAATAAACTAATCTGAAGTAAAAATCCTGAGTTATTGTTTAGGAAAGTAAATAAAGTTTACCTCAGAGGTGCGCGAGCAACCACACTGCCATTCGAGGAGAGCGGGGAAAAAGCCAACGTCACTGCAGGACCCCGACAAACAGAGTGTCCTCCAAACTGCCTGATTAAAATCACTCCACCTCTCACGTTCTAACGCTCGCGCGATGGTCCATCACCATGGCAACCACCACTCTCAGCGTCCCAAAGTTGTTAAGGAACGTTCCGTTATACTCTTTGGCCAGTGGGGGATTTATAAATCCTAGAAAATAAGAATTTATTTATACTTTTGACATATTTCGGGTGTTTTTACTCACTTGGTTCTCTCCCACAACGGTATTTCCTAATGCATTAATTCATTCTTTCATTCATTTATCATTTATTCAACATCTCGGACAATGGGTAGATACACCCAGGACAGGACACACACACACACACACACACTATACCGGACGGCAATTTAGAGCATTCATTTTACCTTGACTCCATGTTTTTTACTGTGGGAGGAATCTGGAGAACCCGGCGGAAACTCACACAGACACAGGGAGAACATGTAAATTCAAACAGGGTATCCCAAGCCCTGAGTACTAACGTACTAACCACTAAGCCACCATGCCGCCCTGATATTTTATTCTATAGCTTCAAATACACACAAATTGAATATTGTCCAAATGTCATTAAGCAACTTCTAGTACCTTTAGGACAGCCAATAGTAATGTTTCTTACTCAGGAGCTGTGATCACATCAGGGTTTAAAACCTGAAAGATCAGTGATGGGCTTATTTACTGTGCTTATCACACCATGTATTACAATAAAGCATGAATTCTATATGAATCTTTACTGATCATATGTGCATTATAAACGGGATGAAGTATATCAGGGAGGCACGATGGTTAGCATATTCACCTCTCAGCGCTGGGGATTGCCAGGTTTCCATGTTCTCCTCATGTCCGTGTGGGTTTCCTCTGGGTTTCTCCCACATTACAAAAACATGGATTCAAGGTAAATTGTACTAAATTGCCCCATATAGTTTGTGTGCCCAGCAATAGATACATCCTGTCCTGGGTGTATCTGCTCAGCACCCGAGTTGTTCTCCCCTGGATGGGCATGGGGAACCCCCCAGTAGAGGAACAAGTGGAAGATAATAAATAAATGAAGCTATTCAGGTCCTGTGTTCCTTTCTGTATGAAGTATACATGATGTCCGCCTTATGGATCATAATTGAAAGGTCATAATGGTGAGATTCACCTGCTTGCTTAACAGATTGAAGTAGTAGATTTGTGTCACATAGATTTAATCTATGTCAGTTTATGTTCGTATCATTAAAATGCATTTACAATAAACATACTGGGAAGATTTAATGATGCGTGCTTTGATCCTGTGAATGTTCCTCTTCCCGCGTGGTATAACTGACATTGGCTTCTGGCTCAGGAGTGTATGTTCGCATAGATACTGTTCTGTGTTAAATGGCCAAGCTCAAGTTTTCTCATGCTCTTACATGTTGACACCGAGTGTACTGACTAACAGCGTTGTTTTGTGTGCTCACAACGGGCTGTGGGAATAACAAGCTTGTTTTTTCTCTTCATGTACCTGTATGAAGAAGCCGTTATCTGCAGTAAACCAAAGCATTTATGATCAACTCTCTCTGATTGTCTTTTCTTTTCAAACGTTTGTACACACTCAGCGGGCGACAGTCAGCGTTTCCTCACCGAGAGACCCTGAACATCATTCTCTGCAGCTGTCTGGTCAGCTTGTGTACCTAACAATATTAATTGTTCATTTATTTGTAAATTATTATTAACTAATTATGGAATACCTTTAAGTAACCTTTGATTTAAGCTCTGTATTCGTTGTTAATATAAAAAACAACCACAGCTCTGATACTGAACAAACTGAACAGATACAGTCCATAACTCATCATTAACTAAATTTTTGTGATTTACAAAAGAATTCTGTACAGAAACCGACATTTAATAAATCTAAATATGGACAGTAAACTAATGAGATGTCTCCTTAGAAAACCAGAAAAATACAAATAATATGAAAAAAATGATGATGAAGAACATGTTATGTAGTGATGATGGAGAACCTGTTAACTGCTGTTTACAGACATTAAAAACTGAAGCAGATTCATTGGGACATCAGAAGCTATGAAGCTTGTAAGCATTAAATGAATTCTAGTATTAGCTTGAACTGTAGAACACACATCTTCCAAGGCCTGGTGTGTGTGGAGTTTGGCATGTTCCCCACATGGCTGCAAAGCGCTGTGATGGTCAGGTGTTTGCAGAAAAATCTGGCACTATGTGGTATCAGAACTGTTCACATCTGGATGTTGACCTCACTGCGAGTGCCATCGGCGTCCACAGTGCTGTCGTTTCCATCAGACAGAAAGCTGCTGCCCGAGCGCAGCGTTCTCCTCTCCAGTGCAGCGAGTCTCTGTTTGAGCCTCTGCTGGGTGACCGTGTATTCCCCGAGCAGACGAGCAAAGCGGGTCTGTAATGTGTCTAAAGAAGACTCCAGCTGCTCCACCTTCTCTTCCAGCTGCTCTGGTGTGAGCGCCGGCGCCCCCAGCTCCTCCAGCAGACCCTCCTTACGCAGGATATCACGTCCCCTTTCCTCCAGCACCTTCTTGGCATCGGGGTACTCCATCACCGCTTCCATCAGGTCATCCTTTGAAAGGCAGAAGAGGTCAGAGTAGCCGATGCTCCGTATGTTGGCGGTGCGTCGGTTCCCCATTTTACTGCCCTTTATATTAAGGATGCTGATCTCCCCAAAGCAGCTTCCTGACGTTAAGAGGGCAAACTGAGTCACACCGTCATCGGCCACCACCGCCAAACGCCCTTCCTTAATGATATACATCTCCTTCCCAATGTCACCCTTGCGACATATGTAGTCTCCAGGACTGAAAACCTGGGGCCGCAGTTTGAGAACAAGCTCCACCAGCAGCCCGGCTTCACAGTCCTGAAAGATTCGGACCTTCTTGAGCGTATCCAGGTGGACGTTGATGGCGATCTCAGCCCGCAGCTTGTTGGGAAGGTTTTTCAGCACTTCTTGCTCGTCTATTGTTTTCTTGTTGGTCCAAAGGTAATCGAACCACTTTATGACCCGACCCTCCAGTTCTTTGCTGACCTTGCGAAACTTCATGTAGTGTTTGACAGAATCGATGCGGGTCTGGAAGTCGGCTCGAGTGGCATTCATGTTGGAGATCATGGCGCCCACGTTGCCGACGATCGTGGCAAAGATGAGAACACCCACCAGGAAGTCAAAGACCACAAACAGATACTCCTCATCCCGCTCTGGTGCAGGCATCTCCCCGATGGTGGTCAGGGTCAGCGTGGACCAGTACAGGCAGTAAATGTAGCCCCTCTTCAGCGTCCCAAACTCTGGGTGGGAAATATTTGGGTAGACCCACTGATCCGAACCGAAGCCAAGGGACTTTGAGATGGCAAAGTAGATACAGGCGTTCCAGTGGATGATCACCAGCAGATAGAGCACCAGATTACCAATGCGGAACGTGTTGGGATAACTGGTGCGAGTCTCCGTCCGGTCAAAGAATTCAAACATGCGTGAGAAGCGCAACAAACGATTGAAACGAAGCTCCGGAACATGAATGCCGGTGGCGACGTAGGCCAGATCTGTGGGCAGGATGGACAACACGTCCAGTTTAAACTGTGGCGTGTGGAAGTAGTTTTCTCTGAGCTTCTTCAGATCCTTAACCAACAAACCCTGGTCCAGGAACCCTGAGGTACAGAGATCAGATCCCAATACCAATAACCGATCAATAAGATTTATTTAAACATCAGCTAAGAGAAATGTCCAGAATCTGTCTATCAAATTAATAAATAAATGTTAAATAACAACGTAGCTCACGGTTCCAGACCTGTCCTGAGCCTCACGCAGGTGTCCAGGATGTAGAGCACATCAGAGAGATAATCCAGAACCAGCCACAGAACATAGTTGTTGGTTTGAAGTTCATCGAAGCAGGCCCTGTGTTAAACAGATCAATAACTTCAGAGGAAAAGCTCTCCGCAGTCACAGTGATTGTCATCATTCTAACAGGAGCCTCCAGGAGGCGCTGTGGGTTGTTTATCCGTCTGATTAGACCAGACCAGGTCAGTCATTCAGAACCTTCACTGGAAGGTCACTCAGTTCAAACTGTGAAAAAAGATTCCTCACCTGGCCACCAGGAGGCACCAGTTGTAGAGCACAGCGGCAGCAATGACGAACAGCCAGTTGTAGTAAAGGTCATCTGCCGGAGCCAGAACCAAGCGATTGGACCACTTCCTGTTAGAACCTTACAGTCAGAACAGACGGTTCCACGGTGCGTGTAATTCAGGGCATTCTGGGTAATCAGACAGAAGCAGTCCGTCTCACCTGTGTTTGATGTCGGCGTTGTGGGGGTCAGGCCGGCTGGTGCTGATGCGACTGTGCGTGATGCGAAGCTCAGGTCCTCGGAACCGCTCCAGGAACGAGTCAGGCCTCTCCTGCTCCTCCTGCAGGCTCTTATGAGCCCATTCCCTCAGAGTCACCACCATGTTCACCAACCTGCAGCACAAGTAACCACCCCGCCCCCCCCCAGTCACCTGACATGGACCTTCACATCAAAATCAGAACCTGGAGCTCAGGGGTCTCACGGTGCACATTACCTGGATAAGGCTCCTCTACCGCGGAAGGAATTCTGGGAGTTGGAACCACGCAGATCCAGAGTGGCGACTCGCTGTAACTCAGAGGACGTGTCATCACAGATGGAGTGACCTCTACACACATCAAACACAGATCAGGTCCACAGTCCACTCTGAGACAGTCCAGTCTATAAAAATGTTTCAGTTCATCAAATTCATCCCAAAATTCCTTATGGTGGGGGAACATGGGGGGGGGGGTGGGGTGGTTGTGAGAGATTCTGATATTAAGGCCACAGAATCCAGAACGACTGTTTGAACTAAAGAAAGAATCCAGATGTTTCAGACTGAGAGCCAGCAGCTGTGTCTCTCTCACCGGCTCATCATGCTCTCCGCTCGCTCAGACTCCTCCTCCATCGACGTCTTCACCGACAGCATGTGGTTGCTTAGATCCACACTCTCCTCTGGGGCCTGTCCCGTCATGCTGCAACACAACTGTTAAGTGTTTGAATTATCAATATATGATCAATATTTTTAAGATGATCTGCAGCTGCAGAACTCTGAATTCCAGCCGTGTTAATGTTTTACTGTTGATCATCAGGACCTACCCCGTTCATTCTGTTCCTCCACAGCACCGGTTTGTAATTATCATTACATAGTGACGGTTCAAACCCAGCCTTTAAACATTCCCACATCACCTATAAACCTCTTTATTGATCACTGTGCCTTCAGGTTCCGTTACTCACCTCAGATTTCTCCTTCAGTCCTCAACCTTCATAAAAAACACCACCATTCACTAGTTTCTCTTCTGATTCACACTCCCCTCACACTGAGGTGAGAACGGAGCCAGAGGAAGCTGGAGAACCTCAGCAGACGCTGCTCCTCAACCCACATCACCAAACATCAAATGCAGGTGAAGCTTCTGAAGAAACGCAGGACTGAAGGTATCAGAGCAGCTCAGTGTGTGTGTGTGTGTGTGTGTGTGTGTGTCATGTGATCCATCCTTTTGTAGCCTGGTGCTCATTAGAATTCAGACAGACCCTCATCTCTTTGAAGTGTGTTGATTATGCGTTGCTTCTGTCTGATACTTGATTGCCTGTGAGATGAGTACATTCACCCCGGGATCCAGAACCCGTCTGATCAGTCACACTCACTTACACATTGTGTGTGTGTGTGTGTGTGTCACCAGCTGCTGCTTCTGTTACAGATACAATATGAATTTTATTCTTGATCTCATTCTGCAGTGATGAGTGTTTGGGGATCTGAGTGGTTGTTTTGTACGGACTGATCAATCAGATCATTTGAAACGCCAGTTATGAAGGGATTAAACTGATATCTGTGACGTCATAAGTGTTTGCAGTGACTACACCTCTCCCCATGGTGGCGCTTCTTACCCAGCAGTGGAACGGAGCTGAGCTGCAGGTCTTCTCTCCACTAACAAATTAAACTATTGCCACTGAACTATTATGGGATGTTGTGTACAGCAGTATAAGTTTGAGGTGAACACACCCGAATATCAATAACATTACAACAAGGGTTACACTAATCTCTCTCTCTCACACACACACAGACACACACAGACACACACAGACACACACAGACACACACACACTTGGAATGAGGAGAGAGACAGCTGGTCAGTAATACAGGTTTATTCTGTTCATCCGAGTCGCTCCGTCCGGAAGTCCACATGTTTTTCCAGTTTTATTTTCTTTGATGAGAACGCAAACTGCAGCTCTAATCTAATCCTCCCCCACAATGCTCACTCTTCATCACTCCTCATTACCGTTTGGAGCTCTGGTTGAATTGTTAGGAGTGTATCAGTTTAAATAAGAGTCTTTATAAAACGATTGTTCATGCAAAGTGGACAGAGTGTGTGGTGCGCTCTGTACATGGAGCAGCTCTGAGCCTCCCGCCTACAGAGGGCAGTAAACACAGATCCTGACTATGGAATGCATTAAAGCGTCTGCCTGCAAATCAGCTTCATATGGTTTAAATGTTTGTGATAAAGGCTGCAGGTACAAATCAAAGTAAAAGAAGCATCTGCTGGGATGGTGCTTCGCCCCCTGCTGCCCCACAACGGCGCACTACCTCAAAAGAGAGGGGTCTGGTCTCTAAAGCGGGCGGGTTCGAGGTGTACAAGTTAAAATGACGCCAGCTGCTCGGCTATGCATAGAGGATGTACATG
>JAOUQT010301682.1:0-16007 GCA_025769995.1 Xyliphius kryptos | reverse complement strand
CTTGAGAAATTTCCACTGAAGTTGGATCAGCCTGTCATTTGATTTTCCACTTTGATTTTGATTCCAAATCCAGACCTCCATGGGATAATAATTTTGATTTACATTTTAATCATTGTTACGTTATGTTCTCAATGGATTTCGCTATCTACTAAATATTTTCAAATGAAATATTTTATTTATTGAGATCTAGGATGTATTATATTAGTGTTCCCATTTTTTTTGACTATGAAGACAGAACACAGTGAGGTGATTAGTTGGATGCATGTTGCTTTAACAAGGTTAAATCAAAGTGGCCAATGAAAGAGAGCAGGCCATCGTGTTGCAAAACATTGCTATTCTATGACAATATGGCAAATTCAGCTGTCTGACCTTGGATGATTGATGGTCATTTACATATTTTACAACTGTAAATCATCAATCTAACACTGTAAAACTTTACATTTCAATATTTTGTCCACATCTTGGAATTATTTTTTCTAAAAAACTAAATAAATAGTGCGGTTTTTTTTGCTCATCTGCCAAATGACATCCTATACATTGTTTTAACGTTTGGCCGTAACAACTATGTCCTAAAATCCTGAGACATAAATTACTAAATATCCCTCACACTCTTTAGTGAGGTTAAGGTGTAAAAATGTCAGTACATTTATATAAATCTTTGTGATTGTTGTTCTAATTCAGGTTTTGCAATATTACTGATATTGTCAGACATGAGATATTTAGTCAAACTTTTTGAAAATGTTCATATTTACTGGTTGATTGGCTTTTATGGCACCAAACATACAAAAAAACAAAATATGAAAAATGCTTAGTGCAATGTAAACAGACTTAAACAATCATTTTTTGCTCATTTTTTTTACACATACTTATAAATATAAAAATATAACATTCACGTAAAACATATAGGGGCATGCAAAAGCTTGGGCACCTCTGGTCATGTTTTCTACAACTGTATATAGTGAGTAAAAAATTATATGAACATATATTAGAAAACAGTTAAACATCAAACATTTTTTTAAACATTTTAAGGCAAAAAAAAAAAAAAACCTATCAAATTATGAAAACGGCAGTGTTTTCAGGTACTCAGTTCCTTAGCTTGTAATGTTATTGGCAGTTAACTGTAAGTGTGGTGGTCAAGTTGTGATCTGAAAGGCCAAGTATAGTTTTCAGTAAAAATGTCTATATGATTAAAAGAAAAAACGGGCTAATCAAAAATTCCATTTCAAGACCTTACAAAAAATTTAGCTCATACTGAAGTGGTGCGCTGTTGTACTGTACAGCAAAATTTAAATAAATATGACCTTCTCGAAAGAATAAAGGATTTGCATTCCTTGTATACAAATTACAAAATTTAGCATCAAAAGTTTTTAAATTTACATGCAATTTACAATGGGTCCTGTTGACTAAAGTTGAACAAAATTTCCCATTGACGAGGAGCAAGTGGACCTATATTGCAGTTAGGAACATTACACATTACATTTGTAAAGGAAAGAATGAATGTAGTACCTATACAACAAATTATATACGAAAAATATCACACTGTATATTATAGTATAATTCTTTGCAATTAAGTATAGAAGTACTATATAATATACTACAGGAGAATTATCCTAAAATTCACAATACACTAAATCAATAGAAACAATTTAATAGTTTTGTCATAATCCCCACAGCCAACGGACAAAAATTACCGACATTATGTGAGTAGGTTTTAAACGAGCAGGTCATGCAAGATGGGCTAAAAAATAAAATCACTAAGCCTTTTGCAATAAACAGTTTTAGCTTGCTTAAGAAAAAACACACAGGGTGCCTAAACATTTGCTTCAGGTGGGGCATTTTCAAACCATACAAAACAGCTGAAGGTAATCTTGCTTTTAAACATTACAAAACCTTCCCTCATATTTTTCTTAATGCCTTGTTTAATCAAAAATCAATTACTTTTACTCACTATCTACAAATTTTTAAAATTGACAAAACCTTTGCATGCCACCATATATCTCCCTCTGCACGCACGCACACACAAACACACACCTGATTAATTTGTAAAAGATAATGTGACTGGTGACAGTGACAGGAAATGAGTCTAATATCTGCAGTTAATATGCAAAGCTGGTTCTGCAGGTCCAAGACTTTCATCTACTCAGCCATCTGTCACTTTTTCTTATTTTCCTTACAGGCCACCACGTATCTCTGGGCTACGTTGAGAGGTGGTGAATAGCCATCTGCATAGGAAGTGTCTTCAAACAGCACGGAATAGTCATCCTGGGGCTGCAAATAAGAGCAACACTAGTAATCCAGTCATTATTTACTACAATCCATGTACTTTAAGCTTTTGCATTTACCTTTTCTTTGTGTTTGTATAAAAAGCACGTGTTGTCATGACACCACAATGGCTTTCATTGCCTACTAACCTTAAACAGTTGACACAGTTTGTTGACACATTATTAGTCCTTACCCGATGTGGGGGGTTATGAATTAAAGCTCTGTAGAAGCAGGTGGTCTGTGGGTAGAGTGCCAAAACCAACTGGTCTTTACTGAACAAGGCCTCAGGGTCTGTCTCAGGGTTTGCCTTCCATTGTGGCAAAGGAATTATTCTCCTTCTGCTCAGCGTGTGTCTCCTGGAATAAGCAAGAAGTGACACAACAGTTAAAAACATTTGAAGAAAAGGCCATTGTTATGGTTACAACATAAAACACTCAAGCAAGATACTACTTACTCTTTTCCTTCCTCATCAATATCATCCACTTCATACCTGAGAAAGAAAAAAGATCAATAGTAAAGAGGATTTAGAATTTTAGGTGTCAAAATGCTGCTGCTGAATTAAAACAACTTCCAACACATTCCTCACCTCAAAATGTCAGTTATTAACAAATTAGAGATCTGGATAAAATAACAAAACCTAATTTCTGTGAAATGTTTTCAGGTTTCAGTTAGGTTTCTGGGCTAATGATTACCTTCTTCTATTGTCAAGGTATGGTTAGAGGTTAGAATAGAACATTTAAAGGCTAAAGGTTCATACATACTATGATATGTTTCCATTAAAACTGTTCTTATTTCCAACAGAAAATATGGTACAAGTTATTTGTTGCCTGGATTTGGTGGTATGACTAAATGTGTGACATGTTAATATATATGTGTTTTCAGATACTTGTTGAAAAGATCTACAAATAACATTACTAATCAAAAAAATATTTTTTTTGTATAATTTTGCAAAATCCACACATGAAACCACGATTTCTAACTTGAAAAGCTGGACCTACACAGCTTTCTGAATCAAATGTATTTTAATGAATATAAAAGAAAATTCTGGGTCCAATTTCCAGACGAGGTGACAAGGTCCATTTTGTGTGGACTTTTACAGCACAAGTTTACTTTTGACATGACTAGACAGAGATAAAATACTGTTTCATATTAGCCTATACTGTTTTAAGATGGCATACCGGTGAGAATGAACAACTAATGAGTTCAATGGTCATTAGTTCATTAAACACTAAGATTGGATGAGAAAAGCTGTCTCATAATCCAACTTTTAATTAATCCCAATAGTGTTCAGTGGGGTTCCACCAGACCGAACTTGTCTAGCCATATCTTTACAGAGCTTGTACAGCTGTGAAACTGGTTTTTGGGATGTGTCCTGTACAGTCGATACTAGGGCAGACCACGGTTTGTGGCTTTTTGGATGACCGAGCATGTTAAACAACATAAGGTATGGTTGGTGAAAGAGATCACACTGACTGTAGGAGAATCAGTGCAGACGGTTCTCTTTATTCATCTTCACCTCTGCCTTTTTTTTTTTAATCTCACAACCAATAGACCAAAATCTGACCACCCCATTTTCGTTTACAACTTCTTGTTAGAAATGTTATCAGTTAGATGTGGCTGTATTAGTTAACAGTTTGTGGTAATAATGATTTGTGCTGCATATGTAGTTTACAGACTATGGTTGGTATTGAATGTTTTCTTTTTACACACAGAGACAGACAGAAAAGAAGACAAAAAGGGGCAGGTCATTTGACAGATAATTACTTGTTGGTGGAATGGTTATAGCTGACAACTTCAGCCAGGATCCACTGCTCATCTCCATCCACAGCTTTCACTCGAGCTGCCACTTTATCACCTTGTTTTGCCACATAGTCACTGCTTGCAGGTATGGCTCCACACAGAGGGGGTGGACTAGTAGTGAGAAAAAACAGTGACTAAACATTTAGTTCTTTTTTTTTTTTTTCATAGAACACATTAACAATACATGGTACCACAGAGAGAGTGAAGGGTTGGCAACAAGAGTGGCCAAATTTTGAACTATTTACATTCTAATCATCAGCCCAAATGTCTACCCACTGCAACACTATAACCTAATGTTTCTAAGTGGAGGTCAACTGCCTTGCCCTGTACTGTCTACTTTAGAACATTTACTTGTGGTCTGTTTAACAAGCTGATAGTGTGGACAAGTTGGAAGCAAGAAAAAAAAAAAGTTAAAGCGGTAAGGCATGAGAGGGCATGCATTATTGTAAATAAATCTATAAAGGGAGTGGTAGCTCAGTGTTTAGGGTGTTGGGCAATCAATCTGAAGGTTGAGAGTTCAAGTCCCAGGTCCACTGAAGTTACCAATGTGGGTCCTTGAGCAAGGCCTTGTTTTTAGACATGTAAGATGCCTTGTCAACTCCACTGTATATCAAGGATACACAGGGAATCGAAATATCATTGCTCACAAAAACAATTATGAAACAGTCCTTAAACTTGAACATAAATAATTTTAAATAATAACATGTTTAATTCATAAATATAATTAAAACGAAGTTAAACTAACTTAACCCAAAACTAAGTGACCCAAGAAAAAATAAGGCAGGTTAAAACTGAGAATGTAAAAAGAATGTAATACCTTTCACCTGGCTTGCCAATCCAGAGAGGAAGCGTCATGGCAGACTGCTGAAGCAAGGTCATTAGAACACCTCTGCGCATGGTCTTTCTGGGTGGGTCACTGTCACTGTACACTCCTGCCATTCTTGCAGCTGACAGTAAAAATAAAAGCTGAGTGTCCACCGTGCTCAAGAATAACTGACTCTAGATAAAATGTTAATCAACTCACCAATGCGTCGCTCCTCCAGCAGGGATTTAATTTCTGCAATCTTGTCAAGAGCATGCCGGAGTATGCTGTGGGACAAAGACAGCAACGACAAAAAAAAAAAAAAATTTGCATTTATAAACACATTCATATTCATTCGCTTCCAAGCTGCTTTTTCGATTTAGCAAGAGTAAATTCACTGGAGGGGTGGCACGGTGGCTTAGTGGTTAGCACGTTCGCTGCTCAGTGCTGGGGATTCTCAGTTTAAATCTTGATCTGTGTGGAGTTTCCATGTTCTCCCCGTGTCCATGTGGGTTTCTTTTGTGTTATCCAGTTTCCTCCCACAGTCCAAAAACATGGATTCTAAGTAAATTGAACGCTCTAAATTGCTTCATAAAGTGTGTGTGGCTATGTGAGTGTGTGCTCAGTGATAGATTGGCACCCTGTCCTGGTAATGGGGAACCCCACGCCTACCCAAGTAGAGTGGAAGATAATGAATGAATAAACTAAAGAAATTCACTGTAGGTATAAAACCATTAACCCACATAAAATCTGTTCATTTGTAGATAAAAAGAAATTGAATGGACCACTGTGGTAGTTCCATAAAGGAACAATAGTCATTTTTGAGGAAAACCCAAACACTATTTCCCCATCTTTTGGAGATAAAATTTTACTAGGGACAAATTTTTTTTAAAATATAACAGTAGAAACACAAAAAACAGCAACTACAAATTGATGTACATACATTTGTATACATAAGCACACTTTTAAGTTACACCTTGTTTCACCACTCATTGCTCTTTTTTTTTTTTTTATCAGTTTCACATACATTTTAGATGACAATTAGTTAAAATTACAGACCATAGACTTTAAGATTTTTTTTTTTTTTCTCCACTCCACATTTTGTAACTACCTTTAATTTGTTCTTTAATGGCCGGGATTCCCATAGAGAAGGCATCCTTTATACAGTGCAGTGGTACTGATGTGATACTGAGGCAACTTAATTTAACAAAGCAGTACTGCCAGGATTTATGGACAAATAACTTATTGCTTTACTTTGTACATGTCAAGTTACAGACAGGAGCTTTGATACTGCATAGCTTGTGAATATCTTCTACTAATTTGGTTAGTGAATTAGCACCGCTGTGGCTAATCATCAGCATGACACACAGACACACCACCACCGTGTAGAGGTCACTGTAATGATGAGAATCATCCACTACAAAAACAAATACCTGCACTCTGGTGGTCCTGAGCATTAAAGAGCAGAGTAAAGGGGACTAACAAATTATGTAATGGAACAGATGGACTACAATCTTTAATTGTGCAACAATAAAGCATTCAGAACATTTAGAAACAACTACCTGCATGTGCCACAGACAGGCTGATCATGGTATAAAAGTTTTTTAAAGGCTTGAAAAGTTACTAGGGACACATACCATGCTTACATTAATATCTGCAATTACAAATGTTTACATTTATTGTAGATCACTATAAGTTGCTGGTGTGTGTTGTATAAGAAAAATCAGGGAAAGGCTGTAAAAAAGTATTTTAAGTATCACCACTACACTGATTTTCACCAAGTTCTCCAGTTCAAAAACATGGATTTGAGGTGAGTTGGTTGCTTCAGGTTGCCCCATGTGGTCTGCGTGAGTGAGTGAGTGTGTGCCCAGCGATAGATTTGCACTCTGACCTGGGTGTATCTGCCCAGTGCCCGAGGCGTTCTCCCCTGGATGGGCATGGGGAACCTCCCACAACCCTTTAAAGAACACTGATACTAAATAAATCTTCATGAACGTGCAGCGATGTCTTCTTCTGTAATGATGTCTGTCATTTTTTAAATTAAAAAACTAGAATTAAACTAGAAAATTTAGAAATTTGAAAGCAACAAAAGTTCCTTTACATTTTCAAAAATATGAATATGAATAAGCCATATGAACGTTTTAATATACACTGAACATGTTAACTTAATAGAATGTCTCCCACAACTGTCTCAGTGTTGTGTGTGAAAACATAGACTACAACTGGCAGTTGTTGCCTGGAGGATTTGTATTGTTCCGATTGTAAATAGTAAGCTGATTTGAGCAGGCAGGTCAACTGGCTATTAAATAATGAAAGAAAGAAAAAAACATTTTAATAGTGTAAATGTGTAGGATGTAACAATACAATCACAATAGAAGGTGAACTTTGCACTTTAATTTATGTACGGATTATTATAACATATTCCCAATGTCAACTTTCTAATGTTTTGAGCCGCCTCTAAAAAATAGACTAATTCTCAATTGGGAAGAGTGAAAAATTTCTGCAAGGGTATTCACACTGATTTCCTAAAGCACATAGCATTACGATTTTCATTGTCAATGCTATGAAAGATCCACAAGGTGGAGCTCTTTATACAGCAACAGCACTTTCACCAAATTAAAATTTGTTATAACATTTTATATGAATGAACTTTTTAAGACAAATTGATTTTTTACAATTACACATTAAACATTTATGAGAAATAGTTATTGATGATAAAAAATTATTTCATAAAACATTTCCATTTGCGATGGAATCAAGATACACAGCACAGAATATACCTACCCAGGTTTAATAATTGTTGGTAAACTGTTTCTATTAAACAGTTTAAAATATTTTATTCCTTTCTATATATGAAACATTCCAAATATTTTCTACATTTCCTGCAATGCAGTTAGTGTTGAAAACAAACGACTTAACTCAAACTACCCTTGTTATGATGATATAAACTGGGTTCAGATGACTCACTAAAATGAGTCATTCAAATAGAATCAATGTGTGATATACAATACATTATTATAAATTATAAAATAAAGATTAATAGAAACAGCCAGCCGATTCCCAACGAACATTATGCCTGTTACATCACAGAAGACCAGTTTATTAACGATTTTGCTTTTAATAAACATATTTATGAATCAAACTTGGATTTTTTTATTATAGTGTCTTTGGATCTGTTTTATAAATAAATAAATCAATCACAGGTCAATCACAATAATGCATGCCCTCTAGTGCCTTACTGCTTTATTAACACACAAACCATAACTGACTTTTTAAAAATCATTTCTCGTATTTTAGCCTAGCAACAATGCTAATTTGTGATGTTTTATTCTGACCTGAAGTCAGCTGTGGCTGCAAAGGACTCGGATTCTGTGATAGAGAATACACAAAGGAAGCCCTCTCCACTGCGGAAATAGTTGTCTCGAATGGCAGCATAGTCCTCTTGCCCTGCCGTGTCTAGAATATCGATCTGTACCTCCTCTCCATCCAGCACCACCTTCTTCCTGTAGCTGTCGGCTTTAGTCGGTTCGTAATCCTCAACAAACTAAAAGGGGCAGGGTGAGAAACCACATTACACAAACATTTAATTAACAACAGCTAGGCTTCTTTATGTAGTAAATAGTAGAGTAACATCACTAAAGTATTTGATTAGTGATTTTGTGTAAAAAGGTAATAAAACATAGAAAAACATTCATGACTAGGAGAAGGTAAGTAATAGACTAACAAGAAAATCAACAGTTATGACATGCATGCTATTAACTGGGTGTAATAAACTTCTGTAATTAAATGTTCAAATTAATAGCAGTGTGGAGTTTAAATTTATGAAGTCATTCATTCAATGAAAAAACAGTTAGCAATTGTGGCCCTTATTTAAAGGAAAGCAGCAATAGTTGCATTATATAGTTGCCTGTACTTGCTGGTCTTAGCCCTGTTCAGGGGTTAAATTGGAATGAGAACATTTGCCAAATTAAATAATTTAATTGTAACAACTGTGCAAAAAAGGTAACTAATGTTATTTGCCTGATAAGCATTTCCACCCGTGTTTGTACTAGAATTTCTCACTATAGTGGTTTTAAAAGATGCCAAATTTCAAATCTTAAAGGGCAAAAGGGGACTCAGCTGTGCATTTTCACTCCTGAGCTTAGGAAAAGTTGGCTTGTGTTAATGCAAACAAAGCTGAATAAATTTTAATTGGATTTTTCCATTCATTAAGTAAAGCAGGTAACTTTTTTTTTAAAGTGAAGCAGCTCAAAAGATTTATTTTCCCTTCCAATATTACTAATGCTATGTTCAAAAATGTTTTGTTTTATTTTAATAGTAGTGCATCAAACACTGTAAAGCTGCTTTGAGACAACTATTGAAAAAAAAATGCTATATAAATAAAATAAACTTGAACTAATGTAAGTTACACATTTAAATCTGGAAAATATTTTAATTATTACAAGAAAAAAGTGTGTATTTTAACAATACCATATTTGTACGAATATTTTCCAGCTACGGGCTGAATATTTGGGCAATGTTTGTTCGCATGCATCAAATTACTCCACTAGTGTGGAGGCTAAAAACCTTGACCTTAATCCTATTGAGAAGGTGTAGGCCCTTCTAAACAGGAGACTTATGGTAAATGGAAAACAGTACTTTTTCTGAAGGAGATGCTGTGGTTACAAAACAGATTTTTTTGTAAAATGGTGGAAATATTTATTTGTAAATCCCAAGGAAAAAGCTTGGGATTGGTTTAGTACATTTTAATATGTAATATTTGTTTTGTCCTGGTCATAAACATTAATCACATGTGCCTTTTTTATGTTAAAAACTTTGTTACTTGCTCAACAATTCTAATATTAAAACAGTATTGTTTCAGACATATTTCTAAATTGTTATAATATAATTTTTATTTCTTGTGTGTGCATTCTTGTGTTTCTTTAACTAAATAGTATTAGTTATGGTGGCCAAGTGAAATGCTAAAATCAAGAACCATCAAAAACTAGGTTTTTTTGCAAGAAGTTGTGTCTTTAAATCTCAACAGTGATGCAGGATGCTGTGCAGAACAGCATCGCATTTAGCATTGGCAGTGGCCCAGTAGAGGGTTGATATGTAAACATGTTTTTAAATTCAATGTTGTGTAAATTAGTGCAGTTTTAGGCTGTGTAAGCACATCTTTAATCACATCCATCACAGATGTGTGAAGGGGGAGGTATAGTAAAATGGTATGGATAACTACGAAGCACAGCATTTATTCCCACACGTTTATACATGTGAGATGTTATAATGAGGTGCATAATTTTGCACACAAAGGGTTGCACAGTAATTATGCACACATGGATATTCTCCTCACAATGTCAAAATCTCAGATTACGATTTAGGTTTTTGAAGTACAGAGTGAGCAATATGTATAGATACATCCTGAGAAAATGAAGCCCATGGCAGCCATCTGCAAAGCCGCCATTTTGGATTCATCTTTACTTTCTTCAGTCGGAAGGGGGTCATGTGACATCAAACACATAGGGAATTGCACAAGAAAAACATTGGTGTGCTCATTTTTAATATAGGTTAATTCATTATCGAGTCATTGGCACTTTTGTGGATTTGTACTTTAGTGTGTTATTGTCATTGCTCCATGTCACAAACAGAGAGGGAGAGAGCAGAACCTTCAGCAATGCGTCCGTCTGATGACCTTTAATGTGTCCTTAACCTGCAACATCATATACCATGGGAAACGATGGCATGAACGCGAGTATAAAGCAGATATCAGTGGCTAACGTGTTTTAATGAATTTAAAATAACATGTAAACAAAGCCTGGCTTTGAGACTATAAAATCCTGTCTCCGGTCCTCATTCGTACTTACACTTGTCTGGCCACAACAATCCCCAAAAATAATTTCAGGAACTAACATTTACCTAAAATCTGATTAAATCCTGATTATATGTACATAAAATACATCAGCTTATGCTGAAATATCACGACTTTTTTTCTGTAGTAAGTTTTATTTGGCTAAAAATGTCATCAAACGTACATTCCAATCAGAGGGTGTGAATACATCAACATAACATGAGCCCACAATGAAGGCCCTGAGCCGAAAACCTCAAAATCTAATTGGTTAAAGCAACAGGATAATCGATATTTAGGCCTAGGTGGACATTTGAATCTGCCAGCCAATAATTCTGAAATGGGATAGGCTAAATGCTTTAATGACTGAAGTTACCAATGTGGGTCCTTAACACTAATTGTACCAGGGTGCTCCATCAACCCGGTGTTCTGATCCCAACCAAGTTGGAATACTTGTAAGTCACTTTGAATAAAAGCGTCTGCTAAATAACAAAATGTAAATGTAATATAAAAAAAATACACGTCTGAAAGCGGTCCAACCTGAAAAACATTATAAAAGAAGACAGACAGAGCAATTAGAATTATTTAATTAAGGTATACATGGACAAAATATAATTAACACCAGTTATCTGTGATTCAGATACAGTTGTGATTCAAAAAAGGAATGTGAACACTTTGGGATTACTTGGATTTCTGCATAAATGTGTTCTGACAACAACAATAGAGAAAAACTGTCAGCTTAAACTAATACCACACAAAATTATGACATAATAAACATTCAGGTGCTGGGTGGAAAAAGTATGTGAACTTTTGGATTTAATAACAGGTTGACCCTCCTTTGGCAGCAATAATCCCAACCAAACGTTGCAGATTAGACATGTACAATGGTCAAGGGGAATTTTGGACCATTTCTCTTCACAAAACTGTTTCGGTTTGGTAATATTCTTGGGATATCTGTTGTGAATCACTCTCTTGAGGTCATGCCACAGCATCTTATTTTGGGTCGTTGTCCTGTTGAATCATCCATCATCTGTTGAGCTTTAGTTGTCAGACAGATGGTCTTAGGTTTTCCTACAAAATGTCTTGGTAAACTTGGGAATTCATTTTTCAGTGGGTGACAGCAATTCGTCCAGGTCCTGAGACACCAAAGCAGCCCCAAACCATGAAATCCCCTCCACCATATTTCACAGTTGGAATGAGGTTTTGATGATGCTGTGCCTTTTTTTCTCCACACATTGCGTTGTGTGTTCCTTCCTAACAACTCAATTATGGTTTCATGTTCACAAGATATTTTGCCGGTAGTGCTGTGGAACATCTCGGTGCTCTTTAAAAAAAAAACTTTAAACATGCAGCAATGTTTTTTGGACAGAAGTGGCTTCCTATGTGGTGTCCCCCCATAAAATCCATTCTTGTTTAATGTTTTACGTATTGTAGATTTGTCATTTAGCATGTGCCAGAGATTTCTTTTAGTCTTTAGCTGACACTCTAGGATTCTTTCTCACCTCACTGATCATTCTGAGCTGCGCTCTTGCCATCATCTTTACAGGACCACCACGTCCAGGGAGAGTAGCAACAGTGCTGAACTTTCACCATTTGTGGACCATCTGTCTTATCATGGACACATGAACATCAAGACTTTTAGAGATATGTCTGTAACCCTTTCCAGCTACATGTACGTCATCAATTCTTGAACATACGTCTTCTGAAAGCTCTTTTGTGTGAGGCATGATTCACATTAAGCAATGCTTCTTAAGAACAGCAAACTTAAAACTGGTGTGTGTTTTTTATAGTGCAGGGCAGCTTTAACCAACACATCCTTGGACTCCAAATTGGCTGATTCCTGGCTCCAGTTAGCTCTTAAAGTCATTAGCCTAGGGGTTCACAGTTTTCCATCCTGCACGGTGAATGTTTACATGTTGTGTTCAATAAAACCATGCAAACACATTTTTGTATGGTATAAGTTGAAACAGATTGAGTTTGTCTCTTGTAACTTGCATGAAGATTGCAAGACATTTAATGACCAATTTATGAACAAATTCAAGAAATCACAAAAGGTTAATCCACTTTTTCTTGCAACTGTACTTGAAAGCCCTGATGACCCACCACTAATTAATACACATAAATAATGTGATGTGGCTTTTTAACGCTTCGAGACATCAAATCCTTAACCTCAAGTAAAAGTGAGTATATGGCTCATAGATACTTAGAGAGACTTATGTTGACAAGAACAAAGTTTGTATCAGTGCCTGATGAGGCCAAGGACTCTGCAACATGTTCAGTTAAAGTTTCAAATTGATTAAATGTAAAGGTGACTCTTAAAAGTTAAAATTCTTTTAGTAATGTTAGATTTTAAAATGGCTAGTTTGTAACTGCTTTGTCATCTAATCAGAGGTAGATCAGCAGAAGACTTATTAATTGCTTGCAAATGCATTTTAAAGACATCAATAGAACTTGTGCCAATGGCACAATATCACATACATGTTGCTTAAATAGCTGTTCAGTGTTAGGCCTATAAACAGACATTCACCCATTTAATCTTTGATGGCTGGCAGGTGCGTCATGCCCGGAGTCAAACAATGTTCTATTGATGTCTTGATGATGTATTCACAAGCATAGACTCCATGCCAGCTGAACTGTGGTGTCTAAGTGATTGTATCTCAGTTGACGCCTTCTCAGCTCCCTTTGCCTGTTCTTGCTGTGTTATTTTAATCTATTTGCTATTTACTGCATGACTGAATATAAATGCATAATGGTTTACCAGATTTGAAAACGAATCCCATTAATATGTACAGTTTGTTACAAAACAGCCTACAGAAAATGATGAGTGTCTTACAAAATGTTTATTAGGTAAATAACATTTTACTTATTTTAACACAAATGTTGACAAATTAGCACATATAAGTGGGACATATACACCTAAGGATGGGGATTTAGACTTTAATTATGCAATAATTTGTAAAATAATATTTTCTGACTTTTATTTAACAGCTGATAGTCATTTAAATATCAATTTAGGATCTGTAACATCAGTAGGTCTTTGTCGTTGAATGCATCATGCTGAGTACATTAACACATGTTTAACCATTTCAAAGTATGATCTTAAATTGACCAAACATTTGTTATACATGTTCATGACACTGTCAGTAAAATTACCCAAACCACTACTTTACTGAGGCAACTTGACCTTGTGTTCATTCAACTACCCCACCACAAATTACTGCCAAATATTGAAAAAAATTTATCTAACTATTTAGCAGTTGCTTTGTCTATATAGTCACAAAGAGTAGAAAGCATTACCAAAAGCATTACTAGTCTTAAAGCAGTGCAGAAAGGCATGGTTCATAAACCTTTGCAACTCACATTAAAAAAAAAAAACCTGATTATTTACTTTAATAATTAAATCTCATCTCATCACATTATTCATTCCGCTTAATCCTCTACTAGAATCATGGGTAGGGTTCCCCATGCCCATCCAGGGAAGAAACATTTCGGATGATAGGTAGATACACACAGGACAGGGTGCCAAGCTAATCGCTGGGCACACTCACTCACACAGCCACACAAACACACACTATATGGGACAATTAAGAGCATTTATTTTACCTTGAAGGCATGTTTTTGGACTCGAGAATCAGGACACAGGGAGAGCATAGAAACTCCACCCAGATCGAGATTCGAACCAGATTTCCCAGTGCTGGGAGGTGAACGTGCTAGCCACCATGCTGCCCTCATCACATTATCTTCCACTTAATCGTCTACTAGGGTCACAGGGGTGGGGGTTGGTCCTTATGTCCATCTGGGGGAGAACTCATCGGGTGCTGGGCAGATACACCCAGGACAGGGTACCAATCCATTACTGGATACACAATTATATATATATAGGGGCAATTTAGTCACAAATTCACCTTAAATCCATGTTTTTGGACTGTGGGAGGACACTAGAGAACCCAGAGAAAACTCATGCAGACACGAGGAGAACATGAAAACTCCACCCAGATCAGGAGAGGCAATGTGCTAACCACTATGCCACAGTGCCACCCATAAAATTATCAATTTCAAATCTATACAGAAATACACAAACTTTCAAGCACAACTGTACGTTGCGATCAAGGACTGTCAGTTGGAACAAAACTATATGAATGAATATAACTTTTGGCCAATGGCTTTATGCAGGAAGCCACCACTGCTGTAAGCTTATTGTATTGTGACGGTCACTTAATGGTCACTTAACAATCTACTGATCATCTGTTGAAGCCATATACAATAGAAAATATCTCCAATCCATTTAAAGTCCTTATTTTAGGGACAAAAATCTGCAACTCTGAGCATGTACAATACCAACAATATAAGAAATGTAACCCAAAATTTAACAATGTCCCTATAATCTTATATTATGCAAATGTAAAGCATCAAGGACATGTACTACTTACCTCATCATACATAAACTGGAGAGTGAGCGCAGATTTGCCGACTCCACCACTGCCCACCATAATCACTTTGTGAAGGGCCGGAGAGTTCTGCCCCTTGGTTTTATTGGCCGCCATCTTTTAAAGTTGAAGGTGAAATGATCAGAGAAACGTCAGATGTTAATAATGTTCACTTGCACACTTTGGTATGAAGATCTAAGAAAAGAAATATAGACAAGTAACATTAATGTACTGTGTCAACATGTGTAGAATTAACTTATCCCTTACAAAGCATCATGGGAAGCATTTCAGAACACAATGACCTGCCACTCCTGATGTGTCAGGCACTAAACAATAGGCTTCCCATTCATTCACTGTTTTCTCACTGTGACATCACAGCAGTTTAAACAGGAAAACACATTGTTCAAGGAGCATAGTAAGTGAAAAGTATAATACTGATTTGCAGTAAGGGTTTTTATTATTTTAACTTATTAGTAAACCTTAGTAAAATTGTTGGCCACCAAAATACAGGTGCTTGAAAGCTTGTGCAATACGTCAAATTTTCAGTATTGTTGAAATTTGACCAAAAAAATATGTTAAACCACAAAAAACATAGTTGCTCTTTGTTTTTGTATTTATTCTGTATTATGTACACCGGCAGGCCACTTTATAAGTCACATCTCCTTGTTCCTACAGTCACTGTTCATTTCTGCAGCTCCACATTGAAGTCTTTCTTTTTTTACATACCATCATAACACCACCACAAAATAAGCATTATCTGGATGGTAAATGATTTAGAACACTGCATGGGACACTGATGTAGAGATGATGTGTGTTGGAGAAATTTAAATGATTCTGCTTTCAACTCCTACTATGAATAAACTGTGGAGGCATTCTGTGTTTCTAATAT
>JAOUQT010301676.1:0-16007 GCA_025769995.1 Xyliphius kryptos | reverse complement strand
AAGGAGCAGGTTGCCAGATGAGGGTGAAAAAGGGATATTTTAATGAGTGTCGCGGAACACGCAGACACAGAGAAAACCACACGCGAACGCAACAACTACAAATAATAGAAAATAACCGACAGAAACGAGGCGGAAAAGGCAAGGCTAAATAATAAGGGGTCCCTGTCACATGACAAAAGAAACCAATCACCAAAAAGAGATAGTTAATTAACTAATCAAAACACAAATTAAGCTAATTAACTAAACGAGGAAAAAAAAGCAAAGGGAAGGAGCGCCGTGCGCTTCTTAACACAGTGTGTGTATATGGGTTTGTTTTTTATTGCACCAACGGTTCAAATTTGGAGTACAAATTCCTTTGTGTGTACGTACAGTAGGCAAAAAAGATCACTTTATCACTAATAGAGGAGGTGGAACAGTGGCTTGGTGATTGGCACGTTCATCTCTCAGCTCTGGAAATCCAGTTTAGGGTGGTATTTCTATGTTCTCCCCATGTCATTTGGGTTTCCTTCTGGTTCTCCGGTTTTATCCGACAGTCCAAAAGCATAGATCCAAGATAAATTGGCTGCTCTAAAATGCCTCTTAATTGCCTGTGTGGGAGATTGTTTGCACAGCAACTGTCCTGTGTATATCTGTCCACCACCTGAAATATTCTCCCCTGGATAAGCATTAGGAACCACCCCCCGCAACCCTGATCCATAGTATAGGATTAAGTGGCAAATGATAATATGAGAAACTACTTAGAAACTAATATTGTTATTAAGTTTTTTGAAGAATAAAATTCTGGGGATTTTTTTTAAACAGTAAAAATTATTTATTCATATTATAACTTAACAAGAACCTAAAACACATTCATGCTGCTTTTCTTATGTGTTCCAAAAGTTGTTTTTTTTTATTATTTTATAAACTCTGATATGCACAACATGCTGCAATTTTCTTCTTCCAGGTCGTGCAGTCGTTCCGGCTGACCCTGCAGGTAGCCGACATGTCTGGACAGGGTCTGACCAGCACGGGCCAAGCCATTATCCACATCACAGACATCAATAATCATGCTCCAGAGTTTAAACCTAACTCGGTACCAACACTTTACATCCATTAACATCTGTTTGACTTTCTCCACTGTATAACAATAAGCTGAAACATCTCCTCTTATTACAGTACACTTTTTTTGCCATGGAGAATAAAGTGGGTCAGGATGTAGGCAGATTAAATGCCACTGATAAAGATCAGAAAGATGGAGAAAACTGGAGAATTGTTTATTCCATCATAAAAGGAGATTCATCTGGTAACTTTGCCATCCGGACTGATCAAGTCACTAATCAGGGAATTATATCTGTAATGAAGGTGTGTATACAGTAAAAACCTTAAAACAAAAGCTATGCATTATTACCTTTATTCCATCTGTATTAATTGATTAAGTGCACAAAAGAAATGTGATTGCAACATTACAGGCTCGGGAAACTTTAAAGGGTCATATTATACAATCTTGTTTCTTTTATATTAAGTAATCTTTTGTGACGCTGTTAAATTACTCAATTTAAGCACCTGTACAAAAGTAAAGACATGTTTTATGCCCTTTGGCTTAATATACTATATACTGTATGTTAATAAATTAAACTCTGCTAAAATAATGATAAAAAATCATGTATTGACATATTGAATCAGAAATCCAGCACATAGAATTCAAACATGGGTGTATTAATACATTTTATTTCATAGATTTACATTTTTCTTTTCATAGACTTTATGAACAATAGTAATGAGACACCTACACATTTCATGACATACCATGCTAAAGTGTTCACTTCTCCTGCAGCTGTGTACTTCCAGATTTTTGGGAAAGTTTGTTTGTTTTTATGCTACATGATTTGTTGCAGTCCTGCTTAAATGATCTCACAGAACTGATATAGATTTGAAAAAAAAATTAATGACTTGGTCTTGTCTTCAAAACTAAAAACACCAGGGAGGTTTCCTTGCCACTGTAGCTTCAGCTAGCTCTTTTGTTTATCAGATGTATGACAGTGTAAAGTTGCTTTAAGGCAATGTACTTTTGTAAAAAGCTCTATTCAATGAACTAAACTTAAAACTGTCTTTCATGTTAAAAGTAAGGTCCATAAAGCCATGAGTGTTTGATGTGTAAAATTATGACTGACCAAGTCCAACCCTGAACACAGAATTGTAGCTTTTTTAGATGAAGGGACTGTAAAGGGAGGACCAACTTATAATATAATGTCTTATGTAGGTATAATGTTTAGGTGTCCTAATACTTTAGTCCATAAAGTGTGTATTATGTTCTGTAACATTAGACAGGTTTGAGTATTAGTTAACAAATAGTCTTTTTTTTTTTAAAAAAATGTTGGTAAACATCTCTGTATTTGTAACTCTCTGTTTTCTGCAGCCGCTGGATTATGAGTCCCGAGCGGAGTACCAGCTCACCGTGAGAGCAGAGAATGAGGTTCCTCTAAGTATTAAGGCCACCTCTAAACAACCCAGTACTGCCACTGTTACTATTAGAGTACTTAATGAGAATGAAGCGCCACGATTTTTTAACAACCCCTTACAGCAGTCTGCCCCAGAATCCATCACACCTGGGACTGTCCTCATCAAAGACACTGCATATGATCCTGAAAATGGCAAGCTCAGGTAGGACTGATAGATCAGCATCATTCTGCATCCTGTTCTTTTATAAATGGAAAACAGATTTAAATAACATTCTGTAGCAAGCAAGTTTACTGAAGTGCCAGTTTTACTGTAAACACTGTGATGAAATCCTCAAGTTTATTTCAGCAATACAGATATGATGTATTTTGTATGGTTCACAGAACATCATATTTGTATTACTGAAGTAAACATAGAAAATTCATGTCTGTGTGGTTTACAGTAACCCTGGCACTTTAGTAATGAATGCTGTTTGTGTTGTCATCTAAAGTTTGATCATAGTGACACTCGCTAATGATGTGTATTAATAAACTCTGTATAGGAATGTAGATGAAAGCCGTTACCTCATACAAAACACAAAATTATGGCTAAATGTACCGCAGAGAAAACTCATGATTAGTAAATGAAAAAGTGTAAATGGTGATAAATTCTTAAAATAATCTAATCTTATCACAGCTTATTTTGATTGCTTAAACCTATGTTTTTGGCCTGTGGGAAAAAACTGGAAAACTTAGAAAATCAATTCAGACACAGGGAGGACATGGAAACCCAGTTCAGTATTCCAACTTGGATCCCCAGCGCTAAGAGGTGTATGTGCTAACCTCTAAGTCACCTTGCCGCCCAGAACAAAATTCTGATTTAGTAATTATATGTAATTGTATCTGTTCATAAACAGTATGATTTAAGACAGTGTAAAAATTCATCATGTACCAATTCAAATCATTAAGCCATTTAATTAGGCAATAAGGCATGAGAGGGCATGCATTATTAAGAATAAATCATGGGTGTTTAGGCACAACATGAAGCGGAGTACAGTTACATCTCTTTCCCATGATTAATTCACAATAATGCACAACCTTGAGTACCTTATTGCCTTTATAAAATTGTTATAAACTACAAACTTTGATGCTACAATTCATAGATGTGTTTATTAAAAGCAAAATTGCTAATAAACTGGTCTTAGCAACATAATTTGGTCATCTTGTCATCAATATAATCTAGTTCAAGTAACGGGATGCTGGTTCTCTAACAAACAAAAACTAAAAGCCAAATCATAGAATGCAGTTTATTATAAAAACAGGTGACGCAGTCATAGATGTGCATTATTGTCAATAACGTCCCAGCTGGACAACTGGCTCAGATTTAAGGAACGGAACTACTTGTTTTATAATAAGGGTTAATGATCATTTTGTTGCTGGTTTATGTTGTAAAGGTGATATTATGTGCTATAATTTGTTTTTCTGTTTTCTACGGGTTCTTTGGTTTTATCCCACAGACCAAAACGAATGGTTATGAGTGGAGAGATCCACCAATGGGGAGGGACACCTGGTACCAACCTCATGGAAGCATCCAATTGCACGTACACTGTTATTTCAGAGATAGGCTTACCTGTGCCGATATAGCTGCCAAATAGACCTTAATGGTAGAGAAGAACTTTTCCTTATCCATAAGGTGAACAAAAGACTATCAGGCACAGAGCTCTGATAAGATACTCGTTCTTTATCAGAACACCACCTCTAAAAACACACCACTTACAGTCATATAACGGTGGACGATGCTCTAGTAAGACACAGTGCAGTCTGCTGATTTTCCGAGTGCATAGAAGCGCATGCAGAGAGACGGAAACATGGCTTGGGATGAAGATAGACGTTGCTATGTGCGGTAGCAACCATAAAACGACGGCGGAACATTTTCTTTGGCAGCTCTGACCCCATTACACGACACAAAGGGACGGGCATCCATCGCAACGATGAACGCATCACAGGCGGCCGGCTAGGCTACCAAGCGCGTGGAAGCACCAGACCGAACATTGCGTAGCTTGGGCAGCTAAAAAAGTCATTTCTCACCTAAGCAATATCCTTACGGCTCTACTTCCGGCAGTGGCTAATTTACGAGGTTGGGTCCCCTTGTGGACAGTTGTAAAGTTTAATCAGAATCCAAAGAAGAGTTGGGAAACGGATGCGAAAGGCCGCAAAAATGGATGATAACTGTTTTGAGTGCACCCTCAGGTGTCCTATTTAGACACTCCGGGGGAGGTGGGGTGGCCTCCTCCCAGTGGGCGCTTGCTCAGTCTGTCAAGCCAGTGCATTTGAATGCTTCCATGAAGTGAATTCCCATAGGTAAATCTCAAAATGAGAGGATGAAAGAGAAACATGGGTTTATACTGGTCCTTTATACTGTGTGTGTGAGCCTATTGATAGATAGGTGCCCTGTTCTGGGTGTATCTGCCTGAAATGTTCCCTGGATGGACATGGGGATTTCCCCCGTGACCCTAGTATGTAGAATGGATTTACATTGTGAATGTTTGTAGCTACTTAGTTTAATCCAGTCATTATGCTTATGTATGACTTACATTCTAATTACAAAATTTGTTTGCACTCAGATTTGAAATAAGTAAGGATCCTGAAAACTGGCTCTCCATCAATCGTGAAAATGGAACTATCTATGCTAGGAAGACCTTTAGCATTCGCTCTAATTTTGTCAAGAACAACAAGTACACAGCAGTTATAAAGGTCACTGATTCAGGTAAGTATAACAGATTCAAAGAAACATTATTTCATTTACATTTTCAGTTCATTAGGTCATATAGCCGATGCTTTTATTTAAAGATACTAGTATCCCACCTTGATGGTTAGGGCCAGAACAGAGGGTCAGTCATGCTTTAGCACACTGGAGCAATAAAGAAATACTGCACGAGAGGTTGTGCATTATTGTGAATAAACCAGGTGTTAATAAGCATGACGCACAAGGGAAGTGCTGTTACACCTCTTCTTGTGGTTTATTCACAATAATGCACAACCTCGAGTGCCTTATTGCGTTTTCAAACGGTTACCAACTCAGTATAATAAAAAACAAGGTTTGATTCATTAATGCGTTGACTAAAAGCAAAATCGCTAATAAACTTGTCTTCCACAACATAATTCAGTTAGTTTTTTAAAATGAACCCTGACCGCAAGGAAAAGAATTCCAGTTTCTTTAACTGTGAAATACTGCCATCTAGTGGCAAAATTACATAAACAGAAGTTTATGAACAACTTTGAAAAATCTGTATATTTTGTATTGTGCAATTATACGAATGTGAAGCGGTCAGAGGTGTGGGTTATTGTGAATAATGTCACAGCTAGACCAGAAGCACAAGCAATCAGATTTAAGGACTGGAACTACCCGTTTTATAATAAGGATTATGGGCCTTGCTCAAGGACCCACAATGCTGACTTCAGTGGATCTTCAGATTGATAGCCCAATACTCTACCCACTGAGCTACCACACCCAATATAATACTTGATCCCAAAACGCCATGAAAACAGTCCATTAGGGTTCTGTAAATCTCTTTAATTTCATTTATCATCCCTGCATTAGATAGCACTGAGCAAAATGCTCCTAGGTTTGATTCCTGCGCAAAAAAACTTAACACGCAACAAAACTCTGCACACTTCAGTACTGTCTATAACCACAGAAAACGGCAAGTAAAAAAAATAAGTAGTTCAAGAAAAACAGCAATGTGTTTACACATTTTGTAAAAGACATTTGTCATCACCATAAAAATAAACAAAAGTAAGTGCCTGTCTAGGTTTTTGATTTTGACCCATTTTGATCTGCTTTTAACCAATCACATTTCAGCATCATTTGTTGCCATGGTCAAACAATCTGCCTAAAGCCTTCACTTTCAGTTCCTTAGCTCGGTAGCATAAAATTAGTGCCGATCAAACTGTTGCTTTAACCAATCAGATTTTAAGTTGGCAACACCAACACTCTCTAGCAGGCATTCAATATGTTGGCATATTCATGCCCTCTGATTGAATAAAGAGCTTCAGTCAAGTAGACATTTTCAGTTAAATAAAACGTATTTTATTATACGAAATACGACTTGACTTTCAGCATTAGTGTCACTATAAGTACTTCTTGATGGAACTAATTTTACTCTTTTTGAGGAAAAAAAGGGTGAATTTTGTGTACAAATGATCAGGATTTAATCAGGACTTTTTTTATGTGTCTACATGAGTTATCTATCCCTGATGCAACAGCTCTTTATACTGCATAATAAGATTTTTATAGCCATGACATAGTTATTGACAAGTAAATTAATTTAGACGGAGTATTACTAAAGGCCTAGGTATGGAATGCACAGTTTATAAACAGGCTGGTGGGTGAACTAGTAATACTACATTGATTTTAAATGTAAATATGTTTTAACGAAGTTAATGCTACTGCATTGGAAAATCTATAAATTAATGAAGATTAATTATCATGTGATTAATGTAGTATTCTTTTGTTTTTTCTTTTGGATGCAGAAGGGATTTCAACCACAGGGACTTTAGTAATCACGCTTTGGGAGACAAATGACTTTGCTCCTGTGCTGGTACCTATGAACGGGACTGTGTGCAGCAACAGAGAGCGCCATCACCTTGGTCTTTTGCTTAGTGCTACTGATAATGACTTTGCCCCACATGCTGATCCCTTCATCTTCCAACTCACTGATGAAGACATGTCTACCAATTGGACTGTCATACAGCTTAATGGTACTACTATTAATACTTCTATTACTACTTCTAATTGTAATAATAATCATTATTATTCATGTTATAATTTAATTATTAAACAACGTACTTAGTTTGATCAAAAATCTAAGGAACCACAGCAAATCTCTGTCTGTCTCTCTCTCTTCTTCCATTCACTGTAGAGACTCATGCAATGTTGCAGCCTTTGACAGATATAAACTGGGCTGGGGTCTCTATCCCAATTACTGTGTCAGATTCTGGTTCTCCAGCTCGCGTTTCCAAAACACTGGTGAATGTGACCGTATGCCCATGTGACAGAAGTGGCCAGTGTAGTGCTGGCACTGCGGCAGCCATTTTTGGAGCTAAAATGGGCATCAGCTTTATTGCTATTGTGATCATAATAGCCAGCATGGTTCTTCTGCTCTGTAAGCATTTATAAAGCTTTTAAATTCATCCGATAATACATTCATTTATTCCAGCTTCCTTATTTTCCCACTCCATTGTCTTCTTTAACTTTCATTTGAACAGCTGCACTGTAAGTGTTTCATTAATTAACTATTTCTGTGTTTCTTAGTGATGATTGCTCTAGCCGTTGCTGTGAGGAGCTGCACCAGACAGGGTGTTAAAAAAGTTGGTGGGCTTCTGATTGGCGAGTCAGATGATGATGTGCGTGACAATGTGTTTAACTATGATGAGCAGGGTGGAGGAGAAGAGGATGAGGTGAGAAGGAAGCATGTTCTCTAGCAGGCACACATGACTTGCATCACCACACTGAACAGGTTATGACATTTGATCATTGTTGTGAGTGAACAGCAGTTACTGTAGATCACTGGGTCATATGGGGTGGAGCATAGCAGGAAGAGGAACATATTCTCAACTCAACTTTATAAATATGGCTTAATGGCGCGAACCAATCTCTAGTTATTACATTTAAAAAAGATTCTGCAAAAGCTTTCTGCTTGTTTACTTTCTGCTTGCTGTAATATGATCAGGAATTTCCAAAAGAATGTAGTTATTTACCTAACCCTTTAAAACATCTAGTATATTTTTTTTACAAGACTAACAGTTTGCAACTAGTTTTGACTTTTATACCCTGTATTTTGTTTTGTCTTTCATAACACAGTTTGTATTTTGTTTGTTCTTCATGACACAGTTGGTATTTTGTTTGTCATTTATAACACAGTTTGTTTTTAGTTTGTGCTTTTTAACCCAGTTTGTAACTTGTTCAATCCTTTATAACAGTTTGTATTTTGTTTTGTCCTTTACAACGAAGTTTGTCTTTTTTTTGTCTTTTTAACATTTTGTATTTTGTTTTGTCCTTTATCGCACAGTTTAAAATTTAGGTTTATCCTTTACAACAAAGACTGTATTTTGTTTTATAACACAGTTTCTGACTTGGTTTTTTTCTGTCTTTTTAGGATGCTTTTAACATTGATTTTCTAAGGACCCCGAATGACATGATGCCTTCACCAGCAGCACTTGGCAAACCAGGATCTGGCCTCCCAAATCGCAAACAGCCACTTAGGAGAGATGCTCCATATCATCTACCATCACCTCCATACCCTCGCAAACCTCCAGGAGACCCCACTGATATTGAAGACTTTATTAATGATGTGAGTGAACAGAAGGGCACTCAGTAATACAATTATGCAAACCCATAGCATTTGTGATTTAGTCTTGGTGATGATGACCAGACTGCATCTACAGAGTCTAAGTCAAGACCAAGTCGCTATAAACTTGTGGGAAATAATGTTCCTAAAAATACATAATCTTGGATAGAATATAGGATAGAACCACAAGTGACAAATTTAAATTTGTTCATTCATTATTTTCCGCTTAATCCTCTAATAGGGTCGAGTGGGGGTTCCCCATGCCCGTCCAACGGAGAACGCTTCGGGAGCTGGGAACATACACTCAGGACAGGGCGCCAATCCATCGCTGGGCACTCTCTCACTCACACACACTATAACGGGGGAATTAAGATTCGATTTACCTTGAATCCATGTTTTTGGACTGTGGGAGAAAACTGGAGAACCCGGCGGAAACCCACACAGACACGAAGAGAACGTGGAAACTCCATTTAGATCGGGATTTGAACCCCCAGCGCTGAGAGGTGAATTTGCTAACCACTAAGTCACCATGCTGCACCCCACCAAAAAAAATTTTTTTAAAAAGTTTATTTTATGACATCAAATAAATATATCAAAAGCAATATAAAATATTTTAGGGCAGGTCCACATCTTACTGCACATAGCAACCTCTACAAATATACAGAAATACAGTAAATTGCATGCTGCTCTTACATCTGTGAAAGCACAATGGTGTTTGACTCGTATGCACCCTACAGTCAATAAATAAAGAAACAAAAGAAAAAAAGGTGCTTACCGACCTAACACAGCAGCTGTGTAAAATGCGCTAAGACACTGGCGGGAAAACAGTCCATCCTGGGAGCTACTTTTGCCCCCGCCTGCATATACTGCTCCCAGCCACTGCTCCAATAGAGAGATGAATAAGTGCCCCCTCTGGGCCTATGTGACAGCCAGCCAATATAGCAGCGTATGGTATGCCGCCCGCTCTTCTGTTCAGCGAGTGTAGCATGATTTATGGTGCTGTGTTACCTGCTGCCAACAAAAAACTTGACACTGATTGAGATGCCACATGCTTAAACAGGCCCCGAGTGCATGAAACAGCCACCAAAGTGATAAGCCATGCATTGTAATATACATGCAGGAGGAGTGATTTCTTTTCATCTAATTGCAATCTAATTATTCTTTTTAATTTTGGACTGGGATGGTGAAGAAAAACAAAGGCATTACTCTTGATTAACCAAATTTCCAATTTTGAGCATTCATTTTACCTGGAATCCTTGTTTTTGGACTGTGGGAGGAGACCAGGGAACCCGGAGAAAACCCACGCTGACACTGGGAGAACATGGAAACTCCACCCAGATCGGGTTTCAAACCGGGAATCCCCCCATGCTGAGAGGCGAATGTGCTGACCACAAAGTCACCGTGCCGCCCCAATCATATAACAATAAAGAAAATATACAGATTCATATAAACAGTGAGCCATGACTAGATGACACCATGGACTAGTTTCTAAATAATTCCGTTTTAAATAAACACATTTTGAAATTATCCTTGTTCGAAGTTGTGTATTATTGTGATTAAATTACTAGAATTCTGATGATTTATTTACAGTTCTCTCTGTATTGTGCATTAGGGACTGGATGTTGCTGACAACGACCCCAATGTGCCTCCATATGACACAGCTCTCATCTATGACTATGAAGGAGATGGTTCTCTGGCAGGAAGCTTGAGCTCCATCGCCTCCTCAGGATCAGATGAAGATCAGGATTATGACTATCTCAACGACTGGGGACCACGATTTAAGAAACTGGCCAACATGTATGACCCACGCTAATTATCAGGATTCTACAACCATACAGGAAAAAAGCACATTTTAACAGCTTCCAATCATATCATTTAGGGGTTGTTAAATCACCCCTGCTGAACAATATGGGATGTATGTTTGGATGAAGAATGAGGTACTATTATTAATGTGTCTGCTCTAAATACGTGAAAGGTCAATGTTCTTGTGCAAGAAACTGATTTTTCTCACTGTTATAAGCAGGTCGTTAATCAAATAAGTACAAATGAAAATAACATGAAACCCTGAAATGCAAAATATGAAGCATTGAATGTTTTAGACAAAATATTATTGGTGTAATGGAAAAAACTCACTTCTGAGACCCAAGATGCCAATTCTACTGTTAATTGTCGCTGTTTAAATAATCTTCAAAATATATTTCAGCTAAAAGAAAATGTATTTCCATACCTACTCATTATCTTCCACTTAATTCTATTCTATTGCTTGGGAGGATTTCTCAAGCCTATACAGGGGAGGACATTTTGGGCATTGGGCACCCAGGTCAGGGCTCCAAACCATTGCTGGGCACACACACACACACACACACACACACACACTATACAGTATAGAGACAAATTTGGAGCAGCCAATTCACCTAGGACCAGGATACGACCCTGACTTCCTGGTGCTGAGAGGCAGACATGCCAAACACAACGCCACTGTGCCTCCTTATTTGTTAATTTAAGAATTTATAGTAGTGAACCATGACTCATAAACTAACCTCATCTGACCAGTTACAGATGATGCCACAGTTTTATGTCTCATGTCCTCCAATAATGATGAAGTTATAATGTCCTTAGAAATACAACTAGAAAAACGGAGGCAGGGGTGAGAGGACCATAACACAAACCCAGCAATAGATAAACGTTTACATAATGACAGCAAGAACACAGTCATGCAGCTGTTAACAACATACTTGATTTATGAACGATCATATTTAGATGTTGATTGTGGAATAAGTTTAATAAAATAAAATTATATATATATATATATATATAATTTTAAGACACCAAGTATTTGTTGTTAGGGACATTAAAAACGTCATATTTTGCTATTTTAGACTTGTACAGATTTAGTTTTTATAATTTTATCCCTAAACCTAGTGTGACTTAAAAAAGTGATGTCACTTAATCAAAACAAAATAATATCCAATAGTGGTACTGGGTCGTAACTGAATCCTCTCAGTGTTGAAAACAAGGACGCCAACCCTGTAAAACTAAAGATACATTAATCAGTGGCATGAAGATGCTTTATTAGATTAATCCTTTTCAGTTTTTCCTCTGGAAAGCGCCCTGCACCACTGATACTGTTCATGATTCCTCTTCTTCTTTCGGCTTTTTCCCTTTTATTATTATTTTAGGGTTTGCCACATCGATGAACTTACACACCAGATTTGGCAAAGTCACGTCTACAGGCATAGGACACACAGACTTTGGAAACAATTTAGAGCAGCCGATTTACCTTACATCCATGTTTTTGGCCTGTGGGGGAAAAACTGGAGAACCTGGAGAAAACCCACGCAGACACAGGGAGAACATGAAAACTCCAGATAATAGTATAATACTGTTCATAATAAAAAGTTTAAATAAGATCAGGTGTGTTGCATAAAAATAAGGTATTGGGGAACATGGTCCATACGTTTTTCAATGTTTCATTAGGTCTTCATCTAATGCCCTGAGCTGCGTAAGGAACAAGGGAACATGAATCTGACTTCAGAGGTGATAAGCGATGTTGTAACTGCAGACTCTGAGAGAATATAGAGGTATACAATGGGGTATTATGACATCACACAGTCTTAAATATTGATAATTTTGGTGCTTTAATTAAAATATGAGGTTAGTATATACTGAACCGTAGAATTCAAAAGATTGGAATCATTAAGTGATTTTTAAACCAAAACTTTTTAAAGTATTTATTTCAGTCCGACCCAAACATCACTGCACAATAATCCAGCTTCTATTACAAAGATGTAAAGTTTTAATTCCAAAAATGGTGTCATGCTGTGCCAGAAAAACATTAAAAGAACACAAGGAAATTATCTTTAAAGTCATGCTATAATGGCTATATGTACTTATTAAGGTAAATGGTAGACTGTGTGTTTGTAGAGAATTCTATGTCGCAAGACATTCAGCAGCTGTTTTTCTCAAACAAATAATTGCTTAAAAGGTTACACTGATTTTTTAGCCTTGGTACAGACCCAAAATGATCAGAATGCAAAGTCCTAGTTTAAAATGAAACAGATCCTCAGTTCAAGTTAATAATGACAACCTGGGAAAAATAGATACATACGGAAAATTCAGCATGTCTGATGTGTTGGAGGAAACCAGGCTTAATGGAGGACACCCATGGAGGGACAGACTGGTAATGAATTGTCCAAGACTTCGGGGGTAAATGCATCAGTGCACTTACTTGCTGTTATCAAGCTTGGATACACAGGAGAGATGCATCACACGCACTGTAAAAGTAAAAGAGCTCATCTCATTATTTATCCCCTACTAGGGTTGCAAGGGGTTCCCCATGCAGACCCAGGGGAGAACGTCAGGCGCTGTGCAGATACAAATAGGACAGGGAACCAATTTATTACTGGACACACGTTAGATAAGGGCAATTTAGAAAGTGTACGATGAATAACTGAAATAAAGTGTGATGATCAATAGGATGTCAAACAATACCAATGCAGTTATTGCGCGACATTGCTCGATGGATGGAATAGAACGTTCCCAAGGTGGAATTTGAGGATGATTCAAGAGTTTGAAAAGGTAAATAAAAGGTTACTTTTGTATGTTAATCGTTAGAATTTTTAAGTTATGAGACAAAAAAACTTTTAGTTTTTTTTCCAACATCTAAAAACCTGATTATTCACTGAGCTTTAGGAAGGTTATGATTCAAATTTTTGTTTTACTGTTAAATTGTAATTCCATTTTAAACACTCTGTTGGTTTTTTGTTTTTTTTTTTCTTAAACACTAAATGTTTGTGTTGATATTTATTTCATACAAAACGACATTATTACAATATTTTGTAAAGTTATTATTTTTGCTTCTGAATAAAAAAGCAGAACTAAACTACAACAACATTTCAAAATCCCATCTTGTTATCTTCTCTTAAACCTTTACTTGGGTGCATGAGAGTTCCCCATGCCCATTCAGGGGGAGAACATCACAGTGATAGGCAGATGCACTCAGGACAAAGTGCAAATTCGTCACTGGACACATTCACTATATGGTGCTGATGCACTATATGGTGCTGGTCATAAAACAAGAATATCATAAAAAATTTGACGGATTTCAACGATTCTATCTATCTCAGAAAAATAGAATACTGTAAAAGATTTCAAAGACGACACCTGGTGCCACACTTATCAACTAACTAACTCAAAGACCTGCAAAGGCCTTTAATGGTCTCTCAGTCTTGTTACGTAGGCTACACAATCGTGAGGAAGACAGCTGACGTGACAGTAGCCCAAAAGATGACCATTGGCACCTTGCACAATTAGGGAACGTCAAAAAAAGTCATTGCTAAAAAAGCTGACCGGCGAAGGAGAGGGAGCAACTGCAACCCGGAGTGGATTGTAAAACAAAACCGATTCAAAAATGTGGGGGAGAATCACACAGAGAGGACTGCAGCTAGAGTCAGTGCTTGAAGAAACACCACACGCAGATGTGAGGTATCTACCCTCTCAACTGGTGCTGAGTGGGCCAAAGTTCTATTCTCTAATGAAAGTAAATTTTGTAAATGAAGGTCCAAGAATCCACATTGCTTGAGGTTCAGTGTAAAGTCATCTGCTGGTGTTGGTCCATTGCGTTTTCTGAGGTCCAAGGTCAATGCAGCCGTCTACCAGGAAGTTTTAGAGCACTTCATGCTTCGTGCTGCTGACCACCTTTATTTTCCAGATTTTATTTTCCAAAATACAGTGCTAAAACTACCAAACCCTGTTCTTAATTGGCAAGCAAACTTACCGGAGCTAAACCTTAGAAAGTCGACAGGGTATTTTGAAGAGGAAGATGCAATACAGAAGACCCAACAAGTCAGAAAAGCTGAAAGCCACAATCAGAGCAACATGCATTGCTGCAGTAATCCAGGCCAAAGGAGCACCAACTCAATATTGAGTACTGTACTTGCTTATACTTTTCATGTTCCTACTTTTCAATTGGTCAACAATTCTAACAATCCTTTTATTTGTATTTTTCATTCTCATAATCATTAGTTGTAATTTATAAACATTTAAAATATCAGTCTGTGTAATGAATGAATATAATACAAGTTTAAATTTTTTAATAGAACTACAGAAAAAATAAACTTTTTATACACCTGTAAAATGGCAATTTAGAGCAGTTAATTAAAGTTTAAGTGATTTATTTTGCCTACTGTACATACACACAGAGAAAATCTGCCTTCACATTTAATCCATCCATCCTTCATACTAGTGAAGTAAGCACACATGACCAGATTGGTGGGCAGCCTTGTACTCGGCCCCTGCTAGTACACATCAGCCATAGTACTTGGTGGATTGGGAATCGAACAGGGGACAGGGGTTGCAAGGACTTGTGGGAGGAAACAGAACCTGAAGAAAACCCACAGAGACCCTTTGAAAACAGAAATAATTTATTATTATTTGCTGAAAAAAAAGTGATATTTAAAGCCTTTTCGCTTTATAAGTGTATAAGCTTAGTTTTAAAAATGCACTTTGAAGCAAAACTACTGTTTTTAATTAATGTTAAACAACATGAGAGAAACTGAACAACCTGATATTAATCATATTCCTCAGACCATAATTTAGATGACATTAATCACTGTGCAGGCATCTTTAAACCAGCGAAGGAATATTTTTTACAAATATTTAAACATGATGCTTCTACAAGCATCTCTATAGAAACCCACTGGTTCTCAGATGCTTCTGTTTCGACCAGATTACGTAGAAGCTTCATATGGGCTGCAGCAGCATCTCAGTATCCTTTGTGAGCTTAGCTCTCTGAATGTCCACCTGTGTTTAAAACAGTCAGTAGTTCAGGCCGGCCCCAGGTTCACATCCTCCTCATCCTCGTCATCCTTGCTCGGGCGTCTTGGTGGTCTACGAGGCTCTTCGTCTCCCGTATCCTGCTTGTCCTTCTCAGCCTGGATCCAGCTTTGAGGGGCGATCATCTTTTTGGGCCCATGTGGAGGAGGACCAAGTAAAGCCTCAATGTCGTCATAGTTTATTACCTCCCGCTCCAGCAGCGTGTTGGCCAGCTAATGCAAATAAAGATAAAGGACAAATATATATATATATATATTTAGGCAGAAGGCATCGACATGTATTTAAATATACATTTAAACAGCCTAAAAAACATCTTTAAACTATAAGAGACAAAAATATACTGCTCAAAAAAATAAAGGGAACACTAAAAGAACACATCCTAGATCTAAATGAATAAAATATTTATTTA
>JAOUQT010301661.1:0-16008 GCA_025769995.1 Xyliphius kryptos | reverse complement strand
AAAATTTTACATTAAAAGGGCACATTTAAAATTGGAGATAACTGTAGATAACCATGGGATTCAGGTAGTGAATTGATGCCATCTACAGTATAGAGCAGGTAATGCGCTTAAAACTTTCTATATTGCTGAATATTTTTTCTAGAGATAACTCAAAGGTGTGGGGGGGGGGGTCATTCCTCTGAGGAGTTCTGCAGGGAGATAGATACCGCAGTCATACCGTAGGCCCCGTGGACTTTGTAACCGGGTGATCGACTCCGTGAGACGTCATCAGAAGGCGTAGAGGAAGTGGATGTGTGGAGGGTGTTGGACGGCGGCGGGGAAAGGTGCGGCCTGGTGCCGCAGTGTGAGTTTGTTTTTGAGGCGGCTGCGTCACTCTGCGTGATGGATTCGTCTTTAGCAGAGAGGGAGCTCTGTTTCCACCGCGATGATGTCAGGCGTTCTTAAATCTACCAGCTGGCTCCAAACATCCCTCTGTTGGAGGCTGGGGACAAGAGATGCCAACTGTCATTAATTACTAGCGAAATACCCGTGCCGTGCTACGGGGGAGAACCTGATAACAACGTGAAAGGCAGTTGTTGAATGAGCGATGGTTTTGGAGTTCATATATTTAAAGCAATATATAATTATAAAGTTGGGACCACGGTGTCCATGCGGTTGCTTTCTTATGGGAATGTATCCGTAGATTTTCCAAGGATAAGGAATGACGGCGCCAAGTTTCAGCTTTGTAGGTACTCGCCAAGACCCCAATCCACCCGAGGTGTTGGGTTCGATGGCGATAGCGAACAATTAAACGTAGAAAAGCGAGAACCTGTTGTTTTTTCCAAGGCATGGTAGGAAATCACTGTGCCACGTTTTAGAATTGTAGGTACCCTGGAAGTGGATGAGTTATTAAGGGCGTTGGCGTTTGTAGGTATAGATGGACCATCAGGTCTCACCTCCGTTTCTCATCCCTTGCAGGCGAGCCAGTCAGAGCGGCGGGGCTGCGGCGTGAGCAGCGATGGGTGAAATCGAGGGGACCTACCGCGCCCTGCAGACTCCCGCCACGCGCCTGGGCTCTCAGTACAACGCGGGCATCAGCACGCTGGAGCCTGGGAAGAGCCTAAGCACATCAGGATCAGGAGGCAAAGGGAAGGGGCTGCAGATCCGCGTCGAGGGCCTGGATGATGCCCAGGAGTTCTACGATCTGGAGGTGAGTCCGATTCGAATCTCCTCCCTGTAACCTGCTGGATCAGAAACAAGACCGTGATATCCTGCAAATCTGAGAGGTTTCAAATCCCACACTCCCATTCCTCTGTCAGGTTAACTTAAGATGAAGGTTATTGGTTTCTCACTTTCATAAAAGCGTGTGATCTTCGAAAATCCACGAGGGCTCTTTGATGTGCCAGAGGTCACTTTGATGTCTTCTGATGACCGTCAGGATAAGATCACTGAGACTTTACAGAGGCTTCGCTGGTCATCCGCCTTGTAGATGTAGAATCAGACACAGCTGGTCGTCCTTTGCTGCACAGTTTAGGCAGTTACACCTTTTTCCTGTCATTCACACAATAATACACAACCTCGAGTGTCTTATTGCTTAATAAGACACTATAATAAAAAAAAAAAAGCGGTACAAAAAATATGTTTATTAGACGCAAAATCGATACGCAATGTAATCTAGTTCGTTTTTTTGAGTTGCTAAGTAGTGATTGCTAAGTAACGGGAGACCGGTTTCTCTACCAATCAAATACTGCCATCTAGTGGTCATATTACAAAATGTGGTTTATAAAAACTTTGGGAAAATAGTGTATTGTATCACACATCACTACGAATGTGAAGCGCTCAGAGGTGTGTGTTATTGTCAATAATGTCACGGCCGGACAAACGGTTCAGCCAATCAGATTTAAGATCTATGATGATCTTTAATCATTCATCAGTGATCAAAGGATCCTGGTTGTGAAGTTAACGCAATGTGGTGGTGGTGGTGGGGGGGGCACATGATGTCAGGATCCTAAGGTTATTAATTCCAGAGACTTCAAGCCAACCAAACAACAAATATAATGTGAAAATTATAACTGAGCTTAGTGATGGTGACCCCTGGAGGAAAATCGGGTGGACTGCAGTGTTTTAATATACTGACTTCAGAGTTGTCAAAGTGGTGTGATGTGAGTTTTGTGGTTTTAAGATCCATTTCAGTTCCACAGCCGACGATGAGCATGTTCTTCTCTTTAGTGCTTTGATAAAATGCAGCTTTTGATTTCTTCGCGAAGTTCCGACGCATTTAAACAAATATCGGTTCATTTTGGGAAAAGACGATGTGGGGTGGGGACGGGGGTAAGGGTCCGGGGCTCATGCAGGGACCATGTGAACTTTACTGTGGGTCCTTCAATGTTCATTTTCCAACATCTGTCACCAAGGTGTGTTTGTTTGGGGGGAGGGGGTGTAGGTGGTGCATGCTAAACTACAGGTCTCTGACTAAGCTACCAAACATTTGTCCGAGTACTGGAGTTATTTATCATTAATAAATCCGCCGTGGTTTATTAGTTCAGGCCGAGCTCCAGCTGAAGCTCCGGTGATGTTCGGCAGACCTGGAACCTTATGGCGTGACTTCTCCATTATTTTGTGCTCATCACTTGGAGTCTGTCTTGTTTCAGTTCCCTTTAATTTTCAGCCGTCTAAATTTAACAAAGACGTATAAAAGTGGCATCCAGAGACATATTGTGCCTGTGTGCTGCATCCCAGATCTTGTGACCTGTGGATTCCCTCACTCATCATCACTCTATTCTTTACAATTTAATTTGTTGGATATCCCTCGCATTTCGTAGCCATCTTTATAAAGCAATACTTGGCAAACTTTCACTGTACCACATTTTTAATGTACCACGAGTGTCAACCGAATTGGGAAACACTGCCTTTTCCGATTCTACGTCATGGAGATGGAATAATCTACAGAATGTGCTCCAAATAGAAACCGTCATGTCTTTAATTGCATTTAAAGCTACCATAAAAAATGTTGTGATGGAGACTTGTGCTTGCTTGCTTTTGTTTCATTGTGTTTATTTTATCGTACACTAACGCTCAAAAGTTTAGGATCACTTGCAAATTTCCTTAATCTCCTGGTCTGGCAGCCAATGCGAGTTAAGGATGTTAATGGGCTGATTGGTTGTTGGAACACCCTCACTTAATTGTGATGCACAGCTGAAAAACGTTATACAACAAACGGAGTACAACATTCTACATTAGTTTAGTATCTGAAGCATCAGCAGTTGTTGGCTCGCTTACAGGCTCAAACAGAAAAAGTAGTGGGAGGCCCAGATACACAACTGTGCAAGAAGATACAAATCTTGGAGTGTGCAGTTTGCCCCACAGACACCCGTCAAACACTGGTGTCAGCATCAACGGTCAAGAGACGACTTAAGTATGCTGGACTTCATGGCAAAATTGCCAAGAAAAGCCACTGGCCAGTTTGAGGTGGGGCATTTTCTTGCTTTTCCAGCTGTTCGTCACAATTGAGCAAGGGTGTCTTAACAACCAATTAGCCCAATAACATCCTTAACTTGGATTGGCGACCATCAGATTTAGGCAGATGTTGAACACAAACACCAATGGCAGCTTTTTTAAGGAACGTTTTAGTGGGGGGTGTAAATCAGAGTCTTCATGACTCAATAACGATCCGATTATTTTTGATACTTAAGTATTTGCTCGTACTTAATCTTATCAACTCTAACCTCTCGTGGGAAATTCGTAACCGTTTAACATAAATCAATCAGTAAGATTTATTTGCATGCATTTTTATTTATTCCGAAATTAATAAAAATTCATACGATTAACTATTCATACAATGCATTAGCGCCACCTGCAGCTTTGGAGGAGCCGATGTTAAAAATGAATTAAAAAAGTTGGCAGTTTAAACACGTTAATCGATTCTCTTGCTGACGTATTGATGCATCAAATCGCTATTTAGGTTCACAGCACAAAGGTCCTGGGTTTTATTCCGGGTTACGGTCCATTTTGTGTCTGCATGTCCTCTTTGTGTCAGTAAGAGTGTAATTTGGAGATACTCCCCGCCCCCTTAATGAATGACCGTTATTAATACTACAAATTGACCTGATCACATCCTCTTCACAGCTTGTGTATCGACTGCACATGATCCATCAGCAGGGTGTGTGTGTATTGGGCAGGGCTCACCAGTACCCTCCTGACCCGGACAACCGCTCCGCTGCTCCCTCCCTCTCGCAGCCAGCCGGCTTGTAATTTGCCCCGCTGACTAAACTTAGTTTTCCCAGCTGGTCCTATTTCACGATGTATTTATGGGCCTGATTTATTCCCCTCTGTGGATCTGACTCACTCAGCACTTTGTTTGTGGTGTCTTCAGTCTCATCACGGTGGATCGGCGTCCTGTGGACCGTCAAGAGGTTCGCTATGTCAGCGTGTGGGTTCCAACCCACTGAAATCAGTTTGCCATGTCTGGTCCAAACATACGCCGTACTGAATGCTGCGTCATAACATTTAGATGCAGCGCAGAGATAACCATCATAAAATTACAGTCTGGTTTAAATCTGTGATGCAAAATGTAAACCGGTATTTTTGAATGTAAACACATTTTTTTTTTTAGTTTGTTTTTTTTCTCGTTGGTACTTTTTATTTTGCCAAACTGTTCAGGCTCTGTCTCCAAACATAAAAAATGTTGTCTCTGGTGTGGTGGCTCATGCACAAGGCCAATAGGAAGTCATAAGGAAGCAGCAATAACAATAAGGATGTTTGGTTCCGTTTAGGGAGCGGACTGCAAAGCGGCGGTGCTTTTATGTTGAAATTAAGTTTTTTTTTTTTCCCGTGTTTACTTTATGCCCTCCAGTCTTCCAGTGGAGTTACTCTGAATGGTGTAATGCGAATCACAGAGATCCAGGAACACCGGAGGGTGTTTGCCAGAAAAGAAATTTGGATTTATTTGGTTTTAATTTAAATATTGTTTTGCAAAGCAAGAATTTCCGGTTCGAATTCCAATCGAGTTTCCATGTCTAGTTCCAATCGAGTTTCCATGTCCTCCCCGTGTCTGTGTGGGTTTCTCCAGTTTCTTCCCACGTTCCAAAAACATGGATTCAAGGTAAATTGAATGCTCTAAATTGCCCCATGTGAGTGTGTGCACAGCGATGGCTTGGCTTCCTCTTCACATGTAAGCTACGTACTTACTACCAAGCCAAAGTACTTTTATCCAAAGTGACTTACAAGTGTCCCAATTTGAGGGTAGCACATTGTCAGCCCCCCCTGTTGCAATAGGAGTTAAGAGCTTTGCTCAAACGCCCACAGTGGACTTGGGATTTGAACCCTCGACACCCTAACCACTAAGGTACCGCACCCCAATTCATTCCAAAGGCACCAGGTTCCTGCTTTGTGCACTGTGGCAAACTAGAGAGCATGGCAAACTACAATTAGGTTCGTGGCCACAGGTGTATAAACTCAAGCAGCTGGGCAGGCAGTCATGAATCATGCTTCTCCATCTGGCAATCTGATGGATGAGTCTGGGCTTGGAGGTTGCCAGGAGAACGCTACTTGTCTTTGTGGCAAGTGTAAAGTTTGGTGGAGGGAGCATTGTGGTCTGGGGTTGTTTTTCAGGATCTGGGCTTGGCCCCTTAGTTCCAGTGAAAGGAACTCTGAATGCTTCAGCATACTAAGACATTTTGGACAATTCATGTTCCCAACTTTGTGGGAACAGTTCGGGAACAGCGCACAAAGCAAGAGGTCCATAAAGACATGGAGGACCGAGTCTGATGGAGGAACCTGACTGACCTTGTCTTGACCTTAACCCCATAGAACATCTTTGGGATGAATTAGAGCATAGACTAAAAGTGTGTGACCTCACAAATGTGCTTCTGGAAGAATGCTCAAAAATGTCCAAAAACACACTCGTAAACTTTGTGGCCAGCCTTCCCGAAAGATTTGAATCTGTTCTAGCTGCCAAGGGCATCAAGGCAGGTGAGCGAATACTTTTGGCAATATAGTCTATGTCTCCGTACTCTGTACATTGTGAGCAGTTAACATCTGTAGACTTGTGGTGTTAAATTAAGGTTTAAGAACAGGGGATCAAAGGAACTGTGATGACATAAGAATCATTTTAAATCAAGAGTCATGTGAATCAGGAGTCTGCTGGACCATTAAACAGTAACTGCAGCACCTGCAGGTTTTGGAGGAGTCTGTCGTTCAGACGTAAATGTTTCTGCGGCCGTACACCGTACAGTAACCGCTCCGTTTATAAATCTGACCTACATCTCCGTAATAAGCCGTAACAATCGCACCAGTGGCAGCTGTTCCAGTGGACTCTCTGTTCCACTAATCCTGCTGACCATATGCTGGTTTTTCATCCCCAAACAAAAGCAAATCCACTCGAGCTGAACTTCCAAATTTGCCTGGAATGCCATGAATGCGCGCGTCCGGCCGGCCGAGCGTTACGTGACCCCTCGGTGGAATTTCTGGAGCTGCTGCAGCTCTGCGGGGGGGGGGGGGACACCGTAATCAGAGCATGAACTTTTGAAGCCGGTCGGGTCGGGGATCGTTCATCCGTGAGGAGCGAGGAGTCCCGTTCTAACTGTGTGTGTGTGTGAATTTATTTATTTTATTTATGAAGGAAACACAGTTTGGAATAATGTATCTCGAGTGGGACGCTGTTCGGAACGGAGGAGAGGGGAGGCTGCGCTCCCGAATGACGCCACGCTGTGGAATATATAAATACACCGCGCTGCCCGTCTCAATGCCCTCCTTGTTTGGACAGGCATTTTTATGTGGTGCACAACAAAGCCGCTGGCAGGAGGCTCAGGCCTCCGTTTCCAACCGCGTTTCGGCTTTTGTTGAAGAGAACTCGAAAGGGCTTTTATTTACGTCGCGAGATGTGCAACAGGAGACCACATCAGATCTGCGTCGGCCGCGCACACGTGGAATTCGGTTCTAGGCTCCGGGGTTTGGGCACAGAAATAGTAGGGCGGCGCTGGAGAAAAGATTGTTTTGGTCGGGGTTCAAGCTGGTAGTTAAGGACTTTATACTTGTTTAGGAAATTCGTTTTGTTATTTAAATATAGACACTAGTACTAGTATTTGTACTAGTCGTGTAAATCGGAACCTTCATGACTAATCGATTCTCCGAGCTCATAATTCGGTTATGTTTGATACTTAAGAATTCAGTTTGATACAATTAAATACGATCCAATACTCGATATTATTATTATTATTTGCATTAAATCTAGTAAGTTTTAAATAACTTAACAAGAAACCGACTTTATTCACTATTAAACAAACCCTGACCTCTACAGTCAAACGTATGTAAGTATTAATCCATTTGAATTGATGGACCGGTTATACAGCCGGCGATTCAATGCATCAATACGTCCGCAAGAGTATCTATCGCCGATTTTGGGCGTATTTTGAACTTCCGCGGTATCTTACATGTAAAACCCCCTACAAAGCTGCGGGTGGCAAAAGAACGTAAAACGCTACACACACAAAATACGCAATCGTCTTTTATTTAAAATGTAAATGTTGCGTCCCGTATTTTACTAATGTTTATAAAAACCCGCGTCTTTTAAAAACGTTTTTACACGATGCTCCATCACAAATGTGTCTAGGAGACATGAATCAGAACACCGCTGCAGACACATAAGGACAATTTATCCTCCAATCATCTCCTCAGACTGATACCGGATGGATCTCTGGGTTCCGATAGATTATATATCTGTTTTAAATGTATATGTATTACATTTACTATATAATCATTTAGTGTATATATAAATTTACACGTCCTACATGAACCATGTCTGTAGTCGCGGGTTTTGTGAGCAGCGCTGATGTCCAGAGAAGCCGAAGGCTTTTTATGAAAATTGCGTCCAGCGTCGATTCCATATGAGACTCAGCATTTAAATATTAAATCAATTCCGATTCTGTATTTTGAGTGTGTAACATTTTACGTTCTTGTTCCTCTTGTGAAATAAAAGGGAAGTTGGGAGACAATAATGGGGGAGCGCTTGTTAAAAAATAGGCAAACACATTAATGGATATTCTTGCATTGAATCGCCGACTGAACCAGTAGTTTATGATTGGTGGTGGTTATCTGGGCACCGGGATAGGCCTCATCATTCACAGACTCCGGTAAATGTCAGAATCGTTAAATTGGACATTACACAGACTTCACTCCACTCCGTCTCTAATGTACCAGGTGAGTGTTCTGTGTCAGTTCTGTATAACCGCTCGGCCCCGCCCACTCCCCCGACAGATTAGCAGCCTGTAAGAACGGCATTATGGGTCATTGATGCAGAGAACACTGGCCCCTTTCATGTGACACTCCATAACGGCGGGATGAAATCTGCTGCCTCTTGCCGTCAGTGAGTGGAATGAGGTCTGTATCAGGGAGTACGGTGTATCCGGTGATCCTTTATTTATATAATACTTTATACGTGTGTCACATGGTTACTATTGTGCGATTCCGTAACAGAGCAGTGACAGGGTGGTATTTGTTGGAAATTTGGGTGACGAGGGAAACTACATTAGGAGAGAGCAAAAATAAAACAGTTTTAAAATGGCAGGGTGAGATGGTAAACATCACGGGGAAACATTTTATTCTGCTTGTGTACTTGGGTTACACTTCATTGTGTTGGAAAATTTAGAGTGGCACAGTGGTTGGCACTCTCTCCTTTCAGCAAGTGGGTTCTAGGTTTGATTCCCGTTGGAACGAACACTGGTTCCTTCTGTATGGAGTCTGCATGTCCTCCCTGAACGACATTCTCCCAAATCCCCCGTGCCATTGGAGACACAAAATTGTCTTTGTCATTAGTGACGAACGTATAAGTTTACTTGTCCCAAACCTGAATAAATAGCGTTGCCCCGTGTCCCGGCTCTTGCCCCCGTGTCCCGACTCTTGCCCCCTGCTCAAGGGTCCTGGCTCTTGCCCCGGCTCCCGGGTCCCTGCTCCGGGCTCTTGCTCCCTGCTCCGGGTCCCTGCTCTTGGTCTAAGCAGATGTTTGAATGGGAAGATTAAACGTTTGAGTTTCTCAAAGCCCTTAAACTTGGAACTGGTGTGTTAAACACCCCTCTGCTCGGCGGCGGGAGCTCTGCGGGGGGGGACCAGTCCTCATTTCCGGAGCGATGTGAGCGTGTTTGCTATAGGGAACAGCTTCACATACCACACATACAGAACCAGCCGAGTGGAGCGTGAAGGTGTCGATGTTTACGATCTCACCATCACTGAGTAGGGTGAGGGGGACAGGGGGTGGGGGTTTTACACCTCAATGAGAATCGGATCTCTACTGAACCTGTGATGTGTGTTTTTGTGGTTCCCTGACCTGTGATTGGACCTTCTGTGTAGCGCTATTCAGGACATTGTGCACTGCACCAGAAACGGTTCCCAACCAGGAGATATGGGTCATGCAGTGGGAACTATTAGCAGGAACTCTGGAGAACATAAGAGGACAAGAGACAGACTGTGTCTCATCCATAATATCCATTGACCACTCAAGTCCACTATTAGGAACTTTACACTGATACTGGGTAGTTCCTTTTTGCTTTTTAAATTATTTTGGTAGTGATTTAAGACTCCACAGTTGAACAGAGTAGGTTCCTGGAACTATTTTTTTTTACTGCTTTCTTTTCACCCCTTTTATTATTTAAGTGTTTTATCTGCAGAACTGGTCCTCACTGGATTTTTTTTCCAGTGGTTTGTCCTTTTAAGTAATGATTTTCCCTGTATGCTGTATTTTCTTTAGAAATTTAGAAGTGTGCAGCCGAAAATTAAACTTTCAATCCTAAAAAGGTATGTCTCGCTGGAAACCTTCTGTTTATAGTTCTTTTTGGAACTGTTTGGTTTAAAAGTGCCTGAAATAAACAGAACCTCTCAACGGTCACTCGGTTTGCTGACAGCGGAGTCTCCGACAGTTCCCTGTTGTGTGAAGATCGGTTCCTGAACTGCCTGTCGTGCTGGTTTACCTTCCAACTGTGATGTGGGGCTCAAAGCACGGGGTCTATAATGCAGCCCCTCTGGAACACACCCGACACACAAACCACTCAGCCGCCACACCCTGTATACTGAGGCTCCTAATTATTTTTTGGTGTAGCGCTCCCAGGTCCAGATGCCGCCCCACACCTACCCCCCCACATCACTGAGCCGGATTAGCTGCTGCTACCCGACAAAATTAGGGCAACAAATTTGAGGTGTTGCTGCTGCAGGGTTCAAGTCTCTCACTTGGGCTTAGAAGGTTCATGCCACAGTTCCTTAAATAGTGGGTCACCACCTAAAAGTGGGTCACGGACAAGTTCTGGGCGGGTCGCTAATTTTCACAGCTTGCAAAAAACAAATTCAGTGGATCCTCCGAACATCTTGGAATCTCTATGGATTTGGTTTGTCCGCTTAAAAATGACGTTTCTGTTTTCGCCAGTTGCTTCGGCGTGATCATGTGACGCTGTCGTACCCCCGTTAGGTTTCCCTTGAGTATTTTGGCGTCTCTGGAATGAATGATTTTAATGGAAAGGGTCGCTTCAGTTTGTGGACGGATTAACAACGAAAATGGAGAGCGGCACGCGTCGGACCACTCACAGTATTCTTGTTGCCATGGTAACCCCCAATCGTTTACCAGTAACCTTTCAATTTATTGATTGAAATTTATTTATTGAGCGCTTTTGAGAACCGTGCGTGTCACTAAACACCCTTACCGACCCGATTTGTTCTGGAATCCAATCTAAAGTTTCCTTGTTCTCTCCGTGTGGGTTTTCCTCGGTTTCTGCCCACATGGATTCAAGGTAAATCGGTTGCTCTAAATTGCCCCTGTATAGTATATGAGTGCGTCCGTTGCACACGGCTGTATTTCAAATACATATTTCACCGACAAACAGGCGCACTACATAGAGCATCCTACTTGGTGCAGTCATTTACAGGATTTGCTGCAATTTGAAACTCAAAGCTAGGTGGCAGCACTTTGGAAATCTGCCTCGGGGAAGAAAAGGAAGATGGGAAAACTAAAGGCGCTCGTTGGTTTAACTGTTCAGAATAAGGATGAAGTTACATATAACATGACATGTTTTTGGATTTCAATAAGGATTTGTACTTGTATTAGTACTCGTCTGGCCTTTGATCCTTAGTTTTTTTCTTCGCTTTAATAACTTTTTGTCCTTTTTACTTTTCTTTTTTTCTCTCTCTTTTTGTAGTTGGTGACCTGACGGTTTCGTTGGGTATTATCATTTTTTGGGGGGGGGGCGGGGGGCATTATTCCTATTGCCCTTTATTCGACTCTTTGTATGGAGTGTTTTTTTTCCCCGGAGTGCTATAGTCTGATAACCATTGTGTGAATAAAATACTGATGTGTGTTCATCAAAGGCGAACAATTTTTTATTTTTTTTTAAACTTCACAGATTTGTCATAAGAAAGAAAGTGTATCATTTTTCATCAAATCGTATCGTGGGGAATTTTCAAGTATCGAAAATAATCGAATCGTATAGGAGTACAGTATTGTGTACAGTATTGGTGTTGTGCATCTCTAGTACCCCATCACAAATCCAAAATGCGCTCTACAGATGCTGATCATATACATTCCTACTATTTTCTCATTTTCCAGATCAAAGATAAAACACAGTTCCTTTGTGAACACCACAATAAAAGTCATTATTTACTGGATCTGAGCGGCTCTGGAAAGTCGAGCTAAGAATTTGCATCGGTTACGTCACGCACAAACCGCAACCTCTCCTCCACATTGTGCAGGGACGTGAGCGTTCAGCGTCGTTAATGATGCCGTATTGTTCCGTCGCAGGTCATAAACGGGGTGTGTAGAGGGTGCAGGGGGGTTAATCTGTCAGATCAGGTTAGGAATTTAGTTAACGACCCTCCAGACTTTAATCACTCGACGGTTTGAAGCGCGAAATAAAGGGATTGTGTTTATGTTCTCAAACAGACAGAGTCGTAAGTGAAGAAATGGGCATCAGGTTTCAGTGCTGTTTCTGTAATTGCGGTGAGCGCGGTGCGGCGCAGCAGGCCAGGCGTAGCCGCTGCACGTGGGAAGGACGCTGGACCTGTGGGACGGGTTTCCAGCAGGGCCACAGCGGTGAGATCAGCCTCAGGATTTGTTTTCCTTTCGAACATTACTGGCTCATTAACATACGCACTGGCCCTTTGACCCCGGAGCACCTGTCACTAAACAAATTTAGGAGCCGTGTGATGTCAGCTCAGTCCTGTCCTCGTTTGACTGTCCCATCCCGATCACGCGTCTCAGTCCTTTGGCTAATGAACGTGGGAAGCGGCAGGAGGATGATGACTTTGTCGGGAAGCCAGAGGTTAGCCGGCGTTTTGGAAGCGGGATAGTGCGGGTTAAAGGTGCTGTGGGGTGTAGCCACACCCCCTGCTTGTTAAACCGGGTTTTAACACGGTGAGAAAGCGGAGCAGAGTGTTGAGGACGTGTCCCAGCATGGCTTATTCCCTCACAATGTGGAATTCAGCCACTGGCAGTTCCGACGGTGCGGATCATGTTACACACACACACACACAGTTTAAACCTACACTCGGTTCCCCTTTAGACTTCTCTCTGTGCCAGATCGCAGCTTCTTTGGAGGCCTGGAGATCCTGCTTTTCTGTACTGTGCAGCTCTGTGTTCACACATAAATAACCAGAACAGCGGTCTGAACGGGTCTCGGTCCAGGACCCACATTTTTTCATGGTCGTGAAGTCGCGACCCACTTTTATAGAATACAAACAGAATAAATGTATTTTTTTGGAGATTCAAAAACTCATTTTCACATACACACACATGTTCATGCAGAGTGAATTTAAGAGCAGTTTAAAAAGACACAACTGCGAAACCTTTGTTTCGTGAACTAAATAGACAATACAAGTGCGCGTGCTCATTGGTTGTATTTGCATTTTACTGTTTTGCATCATAAAGTTTAAAAAGAAGACTAACGAGAAAATGAATAATGGTTACCATGGCAACGAGAATGCCGTGCATGTTGGATGCGTATTTCTCTCGCTCTCTTTATTTTTTTATGATAAAAGAGGAGTACAAAATTAGATATTATTTTTTATAGAATTATTTTTTATTTCATAAAAATGTACAGTGCAACCTCCGTTTTTGTTGCTAATTTAATCCGTCCGCAAACAATTGGTGAAATTTGTGAGTCCCTGTTTTCATTTAAATCAATTTAAATCCAATTAATTTGTTCTAGAGACTCAACAATACATAAACACATTTTATAGAGAATTAATGTTTAATGTGTTATTGTTTAAAACTGAATTACGCCTTCTTTTTTTCCATAATGGAACTTCTCGTGGACGACGTCTTAACGTACAAGCGGCCGATTTTGCCGCTCTCGTGTTTTTTTTTTTTGGAAGTTCATTTTTTTTGTTTACAATTTTTCACAATGTAGTTTCATACAATTCACTTTTTCTTTTTCCGATACACACATTCATACAAAAATAATAGAAAAAGAAATGAGGTCCACTCCAAAATAATGTGTAGTCACTTAAAATCAAGCAAGGTTATATGGGCACAAAACATCAGAATATTTGTTGAGACATCATTCACTGTATAATTAAATCGATTACAGGCTCCATTGCTTAATAAATAGCAGTTTTTAAAGCCGTAGTGTATGTTATTTGCGCCATTTGATAAACATCCCGCAGCTTTTGTATCCATAAGTTTGTGTGTTGGAGGGTCTGGGTTGATTATAGCACGTTTTAAAGCCAATGTTTTATCAAACGTTGAGAACATCATAAAACATTTACAAAATCACTATCATCAAAACAAGGTGTAATTCATAAATGCATTTCTTAAAAGCCAAATTGTTGATAATTTGGTCTTTCGTGACATTTAGTGAGATTTTTTTTAAAGTGTACGCTGATTGCTGTCAAAAACTGCCACCTTGTGGCCAGATTACAGATTGCCATTTCTAAGAAGAAAAACTTTGGGATAATAATGTATTGCATATCACTCATTAATATGAATATGAAGCGCTTGGAGGTGGGTGTTCTCAATGATGTCACAGCCGGACGGCTCGGCCAATCAGATTTAAGGACTGGAACTAGCCACTTTGTTAAAAATATTATAATGAGGTTATAACGGGTGATCGCCGTTTTAATACAGTCATTAAATCTATCTGACATATGCAGAGCTGCATGACTGTATTCAGTGTAGTGCACTGTGCGTTTTTGGCGCTCCGGTCTGAGCAGGATTACCATCTGCCATCTGCCAATCCACACCACTGGCTAAGGTTGGAATTACTGCCCCACTGACCTGCGGCGTTGGATCTGCACCGAAGAGTGATGTTAATGAAGACGCAGCTCCAAACCTCTGCAGTGTGACTAATAAGGGTGCATGTGTAGGGTCCGTTTTGTAATGGACAATACGTCGTTTTGCACGACACCAAATTGGCTTCGCGCATTGAAAGCGTGGATTTATTCATTCATTTATTTACTTACAAAAGGGCAGCATGCATTTTTTTTTGCCTATTCTTAACTATAGATTGTAGATTCGTAAGCACACAGTAATTCATCCTCCTATCATCTGAAAGCAAAATCGCTAATAAACTTCCCTCCTTGACCTCCAGTCCGTTTTTTAAAAACGAACCCTGACGCAAGTAAAAGATTTTCGGTTTCTTCAACAATCCCATGTTGCCATCTAGTGGCCAAATTACAGAAGGCAGTTTATGAAGAAGTTACGAAAGAACAATATCTTTTATATCGTGCGTTTATAGGAATGAGGTGTGGGTGTGCTCAGCCAATCAGATTTAAGGAGCGGAATCACCCGTTTTATATTGAGAGTTAAGGGCCTTGCTCGTGGACCCACATTGGGAACTTCGGATTGGTAGCCCAACAGCCTAATCACTGAGCTACCGCTCCATAAATGAACCCTAATTAAACACACTTACATTAAAGTAATCATTGTTAGATTAATCAACTTTTCGAAAAAATAAAAATGGTACGGTACAGCCCTATTTATGGGTCACGAGGTGGGCTGTGTCTCATTCAGAGCAGCAGTGCCGCTTTTCTAAAACGTGGGGTGGCATCACGGAGTGAAAAGCATCGACGCTGCACTTTGTATGAAATTCCATTAACATCCTGATTATAAACCCTCTGTGAGACACATTTTATTGCCTCAATGACGTGGTTGTGCTCTAAACATGACCGAATCCTCTTTAAATATAGCCGACTTGAGCGTCCCTCCTCCCTTTTCTTTTTCAAATCGCTTGAATCTAAACAGATCCCGCCTTCCGCAGGGTTTTAAATACACACTCTGCATTACAAACAGATGTGGGCCGTGTAATTTTCTCTGGAAGTCCTTGTCTGGCATCCCAAACCCCAAGTGCAGTGTGTCCACGCTACGTAGCAATTAGTTCCTCGTCCTCTTACAGTAAAGCGAGGAGCTTTTAAAAACCCCTGCCAAAAGATTTTCCCTTTTTGTTGAAAATGGAACCGTTCTCCTCTAAATAGCTGAGTTCCGCCGCGCAGGCATCTCCCATGGGACTCGTTTGCACACGGCGGCAGCCAGGAGGCGTTGTTTGGTTTTTGTCGTATAGGACTTTTCTACGTCTCCAAAACTACCATCGACCTCAGACTTATTATTCTTTCATTAAAAGTGCAGCCCCTCTGTAACCACAGACCCTGTTTACTTCCCATAAGCCCCCACACTGGGGTTGTAACCATCTCGCTGTGTTTAAAAACAACAGAAAACCATTTATGGTTTATAGTGGCACTCTGTCTGTGTGTGTGAACGAGGGAGGAGGTACTAGTGTCCTTGAGGTTCTCTGGTACCTCTACTTTAATTTGATCATGTGACCCGGGCAACATAAACTTGAAAGGGTTCTTTGAATTGTTTTGGAGGGTTCCATAAGTTGATACACTGCTCGAAAAAATAAAGAGAACACTAAAAGAACACGTCCTAGATCTGAATAAATAAAATATGTTTCAGTTGGAAATCTTTATTTAGTAGACAGTGGAACGCGTTGAGAACCAAAGAACATCAAAATGTAAATGATGATCTCATGGAGGTCTGGATTTGGAATCCTACTCAAAATCAAA
>JAOUQT010301655.1:0-16010 GCA_025769995.1 Xyliphius kryptos | reverse complement strand
TTATTGTATTGTGATTTTTCTCCTGTAGCTACCAAACAGGGGCCCCTTGGGTTTAGTGGTGCTAAAGGTAATCCAGGTTAGTATTTTCATATTATATTCTATTGGATGGAACCTTGTGTTATTATCTTTAACATCTTTAACACAGCGAATAAAATACTCTAACCCACTTTCAGCTTTGATTAACCATGCTTTAATCCTGCTTTCATTTTGGCTTAACCATATTTAGCTTCATCTTTTTTATTCCTGTTTTAACTTTACTTTAATCCTGCATTTTAACCACACCTTAAGGCAGCTTTAGCTTTTTTCATTCAGCACTAACGCCTGCTTAAATCCGGCTTTATTCTAATCATTCTTTATTCTAAAATTCAAAAGGGGTTCAAAATACTGCTCTTTTTTTCCTGTTTGAATGTTTTTTAAAGTCTGTACAATGTGAAACAAAAAAAAAATTACTTACGCTGTTTCTACAATTTCTTAATTATAACATTTACTTTTTTCTACATGACTTTTTTCATACTTGTTTTGTTTTTTGATGAATAAATAGCAACAAAGTGTTATGTTATTGTTTAATTGTATAGACCTAATTTTAAACCCTTGTAGGGACAATGAGTTTGTCCTGCTTTATTAACTTTAGAAACGTCCTTTAAAGAAAGTGTTCTTTTTTTGTCAATTGAGTTTTAAAGTAGTTCTAACAGTTTTCTAAAGATTGTGAATTGTATAAAACAGTTTAAATGTTTTTTATAGGACTATACAGTTATCTTGACATTTCAAAAATTTTAAGTTTTTTCTAATTTTTATCTGTTTTAGTTGTCTCGTCAATTTATTTGTTACCCTGAAAAAGTACATTTTTACTGGATTTTTACTGGATTTTTACTTTTTATTGCATTTTTAGGTGCCAAGGGAAATCCAGGAGATCCAGGTTGTGTGGGACCCCCATCTCCAGCAGGTCTAGTTGGAGACCGAGGCCATATTGGTCCTCGAGGTCCACCTGGGTGTCCAGGAAAACCTGGCACAAATGGAGTGTGTAACGATGGTCTCAAAGGAGATCAAGGCTTGATAGGAACACCAGGACCACCAGGTAAGCTGATTACAAGATTCACTACATCAATTAAACAAAGTTTTATGTTTCTACTATAATTTATTCAGTTCTCCTGCCCTGAGTAATATACCTAGTAAAAATATATATTTATGCATGTGAAATATTATGTGTGCTTTTAAATTCACCTTGTGTATCAAGGATGGTCCATGCATGAATTTAATGTTTAAATCAGTTTGGTCTTTTAAACTGTCATGACATCAGATGGTAAAACAGATGTTCCTCTGCTCCAAGTCAAGAAAACTCACAAAAATGTGTTTTGCTTAATAAATGTAACAGAAGTTTTAGCCAATAACCGTTCGATTATGTGGTTGCTGCGTCACAAGGGCAGCTGCAGAATATAATGGATATGCAATTGAAGGGGGTTTGGGAAAAAATAACATGCACTGGCTGTAATAATACTCACACAGATACCTATTGTTATGTATGTTATGCATGCAGGTATAGTATATTCCAGTTTGTGATTTATTGTCACATTGTTAATTTGCGGTTAGAAGGTTAACCTAGAAAGGCTAACCTAAAAACGCTTTTTTATTTCATTTGTTTTTAGCTACGATTAAGGTGCTATTTACTGGTCATGTTATAATAAACTATATAACCCTCAATTATTAACAGTTGTATTATATGGACCATGCATTCAGTGTATTTCTGTCACACATTCCAAAAGATCTGTTTAAATTAGCATTTTAGATCTGGTTTCTTTTTCAGATTGTAATGTTAATATCAGTCATTTTAGTATTGTTTTACACAAAACTGTGATCTAAGATCAATATGTATACTGTTATTTTAAATTATTCAATTTTTAGTATTGTCATTTCAGTATTGTTTCACACAATACTGTAATCTAAGATCAATATGTAAATTGTAATTTTAAAATTAAAATTATTCAAACATTCCACCACAACTTGGCATAAATCACAACAAATATTTTTGTGGCCATAATTGAATTATTTATGCACCCGATCTAAATATTACAACAGCATCAGGACCTGAACGTGTGAAACCTATATATAATACAGTATATTCATTAATTACACACAGACTGGTATATTTTAATGTTTAATTCCTTAAATTTTGGTGTGAATAACACAAATCCCAATTTTATTGGAAGGAAAGATTTGCATACCCCCTGCTAAATGTTTTTGCTTGTACATCCATGGTTGTGTCTGCAGGTTGTGCAAACTTTACACTCACCCTAAAATAATTTATATTGCTTGTATTATATTTATGTATTAAATAAACCTTTAAGACTTTTGTCTCTGGCATGCATGTTTTACCAGCATGTTGTGCCCCTTTTAATTTTTTTTTTTATTGAAACCTTGGGCAGAAATCATGAAATGCATTCTAGATTAAAAACATGTTGAAAGTTACTAAATCTGCTCTCTGGTGGTTTGTGTCTTATTTAATAAACAGCTATCAGTTTTCATATCTAAATACTAAATATTAATCTTACAAATATATTCAATAGTGTTTCAGAGTAGTCAGTATAAGAAACACTACTGCTTGCTTATATACGCTGCTCAAAAAATTAAAAGGAACACTACATCAATTTCACTTTGCTGTTGTGAAAATGGAACAGACAACAGGTAGAAATTAGAGGCACTTAGCAAGACAACCCCTATAAATGAGTGGTTTTGCAGGTGGTGACCACACACCTTTTCTCTGTTCCCATCCTTTCTGGCTAATGTTTTGGTCAATTTTGCATTTTGTCAGTTCTCTCACCATGGAGGTAGCATTAGGTGGTGTCTTCAACTCGGAGAAGTTGCTCTGGTTGTGAGCGTATTCAGGATATTCTTCATCGAGATCTAGGATGTGTTATTTTAGTGTTTCTTAATTTTTTGAGCAGTGTACAAGTTACCATTAGAATCAAATAAAATAAGATTTTCCTTTTATGCAAATTACGTGTACAATAAAACATTAAACATTTTTTTCTAAGCATTTCATGTAATGTAATGTTCATGTAATGATAATTTGTACAGTAATAGAAAAAACATCAACCCTATTTTGAACTGCATAGTGGGACATAGCAAACAAAATTTTATTTAGAGTGTTTGAAGCCTTTAGTGAAGAATTTAGTGTGTGGTAACACAATGCCAGTGATGAATGAGATCATCAGTGATCTTAGTCTTGGAAGTGTTAAAATGCAAGGCAGGTTAAAACACTTCAAAATCCACCATTTCACAATGTGATTGAAAACATTTTAAAAAGTGGAGATTTTAGCTAATTCATCCCAACTAAATAAAAATACGCTTACACAAGTCGTTAAAAACTTTATTTCAGTTAGTTTGCAAATTCAGTTAGTTTGTTGAAGGTAAAAAGGCTAAATAAGTATCGCTTGTTTTTATAGGTTTCCAGTTAAATGCCTGATAAAATAAAATAGTAATTTTATGTAAAACTAAAGATGATTGACCATGATGCAATGAGACGTATTTGGTTAAAATCGCATACAGTATATCAGCACAACACACCATACATGCTGGATAAACGAGGAGCTTATCTTTTTTCCAAATTTAATTTAAGATGATGGGCCTTCATTCAAACAGATACGTCTGTGAGGCAGGCAGATATCCAAGCAGACATTGTGGTGTCTGCAGTGGCAAAAGACGTATAAAGTGACATAGAAACCAGACAAGGAAACCAAGAACTAAATCATAAAATTCTCCAATGTGTACTTGGTGAGAAATAAAAAACATTTACTGTGTTTTGGAATGGCTTAGTTGAAGTCTAGACTTTAAACCAACTAAAATTTTGCAGTAACACTATTATAATAGAATGCCTACTAACCTAAATATATAAAAACATTTAAGAATTTTGAACAATGTGGAACAAAAAAAATTACTTACGCTGGTTCTACAATTTCTTAATTATAACATTCATTTTTTTCCACATGACTTTTTTCATACTTGTTTTGTATAAAGTTTGTGAATTGTATAAAATAGTTTGTGTAAGTTGTTTTTATGTTTATCTTATGGCAATATATTTTTAAGTTCTTTAAAGAAGAAAGGGTTTATTACTGTTCATGTAATGTTTTATAGGATATCAAGGGATCCCGGGTCCTCCAGGATGCCCAGCGCCAGGCCCTAAAGGTGATAAAGGTGACATGGGAGATCAGGGACAGGCAGGACAATCTGGTTATCAAGGAGATTGTGGTCCTGGAGGATTTAGGGTAATATATTGTTGTTTTTTCACATCACAATGACCAATGACATTATTTGTGACATTTATTTGGTAGTGTATTTCTGCCAATTTCACTGTTACTAGTATTGCATCGTCACTCCATCACCACATCCGCAATATTATAAGCTAAATACTGTACAAGTAAAATCTCATTTTCCTGTATCCAATTACCATTTAGTTGTACCAATTGTACACATCCTAGGGATTACAGTAAACCTATCCACAGCATTTCTTTGGTGAAAAGGTTATTTATTGTTGATTTGCAGTCATAATACAGGCACATTGCAATCAGTGAGTCGACCATGAAGTCCTTTGAATGGTGATTCAACTGTAACGCGGTGCTCACTCCATAACGTTCACCAATGATAAATGGTGGACCAAAAAAGTAAACATTTCTATCCACAGCGTTTTAGGATTATACCAAGATGTTTCTTGCACAATGACCACCACCATTAATCGGAAACTTGTGACCCATGAACTTACACAAACAAATGACCCATGATAAGGTGTTCATTTTGATTTGGTTTTTTGACATAGCCCTCATTCAAAGATTTATGCTCTTATGCCATACCCTGTTGTATATGGTGTATTTCTATATTTGTCAAACATACATTTATAAATCAGTCAAAAAACATTGAGGCATAAACAACACATAAAACAATGAAAAACAAAAAATACAATTCACAGCAACGGCAGCATTATGTTATGTTGCATTCCAGCAGTAATTGATAGTAAGTATTGAAGAGAAAATTAAGTCTACCAAGTTCATCCAAATTTTTAAAGGAAATATGCAGCCGGAGTAGTGAAAGACAGAAAGGTGAATGTTCTTAACTGACTGAGTAAGAACCCTGAAATCATGGATGAACTAATAATGGAATTTAGGCCATAGGTAAATCTACAACTTAGCATTTTTTTTTGAAAATACCACTTGAAAAGCCTATTAATTATCAATAGATTGCTTTAATACTTAGTGAAAACTACTTTTACAGGGTTTTCAAGGAAAAAGGGGTCAGCCTGGAAACAAAGGTGAAAGAGGGGCACAGGGAGAACTCGGACCATATGGTGAGTAGCATACAAAAAAGTAAGTTCTCTAACACAAAAACATTTAATTTGGCTTAAGCATTAGTAATTATACTATTTTAGGCAACTGAAAAATTGTTATATATAATTATAATAGTTTATTTAAAACAAAAATAATTTTATTCTAAGTAATATAAAATGTAAAAAAATTAGAGGTTTCTGTAATTTATTATTTTTTTATATTGGAGTTACATTGGATTGTTGTATTAACATTTCGTATTTCTAATTGCCTTTGTAGGTATAAAAGGAAACACTGGCCCAGAAGGTTTAACAGGTGTTCAAGGGTCACCAGGACAAAATGGACAAAGGGGTAAGACTTTATAGGCAACAGTTGTTTATGAAAGATGTGGCAATTGTACTTTATTATGGTTTATTGTAGTTTTTGCAACAATTACTTCAGAGACATGGACAGACACAAGCAAATTGAGAGGGCATCTGTGTGTGTTATGGTTTATGTATACGGACATAACAAAAACATCTAGTCCTTAGAATAAATTAAACCTGCACAAACACAGCATAAGAATATTATTACTTTTCTTTTGAAGTACAGGTTCATAATTACAGTAGTAGAGAGTACCTACGAAGAGAAATAAATGAGTGAAGTTTGGGCCGTCTAGGTTACTGTTTTAGTACATTAAGCTAAGTTTAAAATGTTCCTACATATTACATTATTCAACTAAAACTGCTCTTATCATTCTGGAGTATATTTTTATATTTAACTTTGACCTGTCGCCATGTTCTTTTTACTCCAATCATGTTTCTTCTAAATCAGGATATATTCATTTATTCTCATCTTCCACATATTCCTCTACTAAGGTTGCAGGGTGGTTCCCCATGCCAAGTACAATGTGCCAATCTATCACTGGGTACTTACTCTTAAGCACACATATTGGGCAATTTAGAGCATTCAATTCACTTTTAAATCCATGTTTTTATATTGTGTGAGGAAACCAAAAAAAGTCGGTGCAGACACAGGGAGAACGTGGAAACCCCAGACTGGGATTTGAACCAGGAATACCCAGCACTGAGACACGAATGTGCTAGCACAAAAAGCCACAATGCCCCTCAAATCAGGATGTATTTATTAATTATATTATTAATTTACCATAACACTTTTAAATAGCCTTTTTTATGAATATCGATTGAATACTGTTTGTATTTTTAATTACAAAAGCCTGTCTTAAATTAGCAGGAACCTGTTGCATCTGGATTTTGTTAGTGGAACGGAACTAGACGGAAGTGAACTGTTTGGCTAACTCAAGCAAGGCTTACTTAAATAAGCACCACATTGCTTAACAGTCTTTATACCATTAACACAGTATAAAGACGCAGCATCGCAGATAGATAACATGATGGTAGCACAGCCATCGCGATAGGGGAGAAAGCGGAGCCATCGGCAATGGACTTTGATTAGATAAACCTACCACAGCTCAGCCTAATGAACGTGTGCGCAGAGATCGACAAGCTGCTGAAAGGCAAATGTCTCTGGTCCTCCTTCATACCCACTCCATTAGATTCTTGTAGCCCATAAAAATACTGAAAATTTGTATACAAAATCCATACTGGTTTGCTTTAATTAGTTCAATTGAGACAAATTAATTAGGAAGCAACAGGTTTACTTATTTAATGGTACTGGGCTAGCAAAATTCATTCTGAAGTCATAGACAGAAATATTTAAAACCTGCTAACCAGTGATGCTGAACTGTAATTGGTGTGGAAGTGGTGCAACCAGGGAAAACGGTATAAAAGGAAGCAGACTGACCATTTTGGAATTATTTGGAAGTATTCATGGACTACCAGCCAATGGAAATGTGTTCATGGGTGTTTCCCGGCATGCTTCACGGGAGGGATATAAAAGGGGGAACGCAGTTGAGCTTGGTGTTTGTTTGTACTTTGAATGTGTTGGAGTTAAAATCCTGCAAAAACGGAAACCATCTCATTAACCTTTGGTTTTGATTATACATCCTAGATAAAAACACAAGGGGATTGTGATCTGTAGAAACTTCAGATCACAGAATCTGTAGAACTGGCAAAAGACTAGAACCAACATAAACCTCAAAAAAATTTAAGGCTAAAGCTTCCTTCTCAATGGTGGAATAATTTAACTGATGTTTATCAGACTTCCTTGAAAAGGATACAGGGTGGTCAACATGCTTGTCATCCTCCTATAACAGGACAGCACCAGCACCTACCTGACTAGCATCAACCTCCAACTTAAATGGTTTTGTAAAGTCAGGGGCTGCAAGTACTGGGGCAGAACACAACAAAGCTTTTACATTTTTAAAAGCTTGTTGACAATCCAAAGTCCAAACAAATTTATTTGCAGGACTTAACAACGCTGTCAGAGGAGCAGCAACAGATGAGAAATTACGACAGAAACCTCTGTAATAACCCACCATACCCAAAAAGTGTCTCAACTCACGTCTGGTGGTAGGGGCTGGAAATTTCACAATAGCACTGACCTTTTCATTTAGCGGGCAGACTTTTCCTTGACCGACTTGCTTACCTAGATATGTCACAGTAGCATGTGCAAACTCACATTTAGCCAAATTCAAGGTTAGATTTGCCTTAGCTAAACGAGTAAAAACAGACCGTAAAGATGCCAAGTGGTTATCCCAATCCTGGGAATAAACCACAATGTCATCGAGGTATGCTGTACAGTTTTGTACATCAGAAAAGACTGTATTTACCAACCTTTGAAAAGTTGCTGGGGCATTTTTGAGACCAAAAGCCATCACAGTGTACTGTAAAAATGCATCAGGAGTAACAAAAGCAGATAATTCAGCAGCCTTTGGTGTCAATGGAACTTGCCAGTAACCCTTTAACAAAACCAACTTAGAAACAAAACGTGCTGAACCAATATTATCAATGCAGTCATCAATGTGTGGTAATGGAAAAGAATCAGAAATTGTAACAGCATTTAATCTTCGATAATCCGTGTATAATCTGAAAGTACCATCAGGTTTTGGAACCAATATGCAAGGTGAACTCCAAGGGCTACTACTAAGTACTGCTAAGCCATGTTTTAGCAAATACTCTACCTCTTTCTTCATAATTTCACGTTTCTGAGCATTTACAACGCATGTTGTTTTAAAGGTTTCTCAGTAACTACCTTAATGTCATGCTGAAGTATAGACGTTTGTCTCGGTACATCACCAAGTATAGAGGGAAATTCTCGAATTAAAGCAACAACATCTTCACGTTGCGAGTCAGGTAAATGACTAACAAGTGAAGATCGTCCAGAATCCAACTGTGCTAATATTTCAGAATTTGTTATTCTGGCCTCCATCTGTGAAGAAGAACACAAACCCAAATCATCTTTTTTTTCAACAACGGGGCAGTGGTCCAACACAGAAGTTAAAACTACAGGAGCTTCTACTGCTATCTTAGCATCACTATAGGATGGCGGTCGCTCATAGTAAGGCTTGAGCATATTGACATGACATACTCTATGTCTACGTCTGCGGTCGGGTGTTCTTACCTGATAGTCAAGATCACCCAACCTCTTTTCTACCACATAAGGACCAGCAAAACTAGAAGACAAAGAAGCAGCAGAAGGGAAAAGCACTAAAACTTTATCACCAGGATTAAAATGACGAACAACAGCCTTTTGATCAAAGAAGCGTTTCATTTTAACTTGGGACTTGCACAGCATTTCTTTTGCCAAATCACATGCACGATGCCAACGCTCACGAAATGAACTGACATAATCTAAAACATGTTTTCTCACAGGAGTCTGTTCTGTCTGAAACATCTCTTTCAAGACTTTCATTGGTCCTCTTACTGAATGTCCAAAAACCAATTCTGCTGGAGAGAAACCCAGAGATTCCTGCCTAGCTTCTCTTGCAGCAAAGAGTACAACAGGTACACCCTCATCCCAGTCCTGTCTTCTGTCTACACAATGTTTCTTCAACATGCTTTTCAGAGACTGATGAAAGCGTTCTAATGCCCCCTGCGACTCTGGATGGTATGGGCTAGACATTTCATGTTTGATGCCCAACATCTTAGTAACTTGCGCAAAGAGCTTTGATGTAAAATTTGTACCTTGATCCGTTTGTACCACTTTCGGAAGGCCAAAAGTAGTAAAAAATTTCAGTAAAACTTTAACAATATTTTGGCTGGTTATTTTTCTTAAAGGAATGGCTTCGGGAAAACGTGTGGCGGCACACGATTGTCAACAAAAACTGGTTTCCAGATTTTGTTTTGGGCAAAGGCCCAACACAGTCTATCAGGACCCTCTCAAATGGTTCACCAATAACTGGAATTGGATGTAATGGAGCTGGAGGAACAGTTTGGTTTGGTTTTCCTACCTTTTGACAAATATCACATGAACGACAAAATGCCACAACATCCTTACGCAGACCAGGCCAGAAAAAATGTTTCAAAATCCTTGCATACGTTTTGGTAATTCCTAAGTGACCAGACCAAGGATGATCATGAGCAACACTCAGAACCAAGAAACGAAAATCTGTGGGAACAACCACTTGAAACACAGCATCCTCATTACTAACATAAGAGAGCCACCTTCGCATCAACATGTTATCTTCCAAGAAGAAAATTACCTTTTTACTTTCAGAATCATGATGGCTATTTACAGACTGAAAACACTTCTCTAGACTAACATCTAGTTTCTGGGCAGAAATAAAATCTTGTCTAGATATCTTACAGTGAGTCAGGGTTGACTCAAACAGCTTCTTTCTGTCCTCCACAGCAGAACTATCTGGAACAGACACAACCGGCACCTCTAAAAATGTGTTGGACAAATCAGTGTGGTCCTCTTCTTCATCACCTCTGGCCAGCTTTTGTGACCTAGTAACTACACAAGCTGAAAAATAACTAGTGTTGGAAACATCACATGGGGTTACTTCAGGAAGTTCTGAAACAACTAAAACAGGGACAACTCTTCCTCCTGCCAAATCATTTCCCAAAATCACATCAACTCCCTTTACAGGCAACTTCTGTCTAACACCTACCTTCACCACACCACAAACAAGATCAGACTGTAAATTAACATGATGAAGAGGAACCTGTACATAGCCCATCTCAATCCCTTGACAAAGTGCATACGTCCCACTGAACGATTTCTCAGAAAGTGGAAGTACACCTTCACGAATAAAGGACTGTGCTGCCCCAGTGTCACGTAAAATGACCACTGGGCTTCTCCCCTCAGTACCTGGAACAGATACGGAGCCTTTTAAAATGAAAGGATGGTAACATTCATCAGGGGAGACTATAGACTCAGACATAGTTTGAACCAGTCCTACACCTTTTGTTTGTCCACCAGACTGTTTCCCTTGTCTTTTCTGTCTCTCTTGCTTTCGCTTGAGACTAAAACAGTCTGCAGCTTTATGACCTAGATTGTGACAAAAATAACACTCCACCAAGTCAGACTTGACTTTATCCCTATTGTTACGTGGGGGTGATCTAAAACCCTGTTTAGCAACAAATGATCTGCCAATGAAACTGACTTTGTGAGTTAAAACAAATTCATCTGCTAAAATAGCAGCCCGAGACAGAGCAGTGACTTTAGATTCATTTAAATAAATTGCAATTCGATCAGGCAAACAATTTTTAAAATCCTCCAGCAACATAAGTTCTCTAAGAGATTCCTGATCAGAGACCTTATTAGCTGTAACCCACTTATCAAAGAGAAAAGCCTTCTCTCTTGCAAACTCCACATAAGACAGATCAGAAGACTTTTTAAATTCTCTAAACCTCTGTCTATATGCTTCAGGCACCAATTCATACGCCTGTAAAATAGCAGATTTAACGGCATCATACTCCATACTTTCAGACAAAGACAGTGATGAGCAAACTTCTTGAGCTTTTCCAGTTAGCTTACATTGAAGCAATAATGTCCAAAACTCTTTTGGCCATTTCATAGAAACAGCAATACGTTCAAAAATACTAAAATATGTATCTACCTCAGACTCACGAAAGGGGGGTACAAGGGCAATGTGCTTAGTTATTGAAAATGCAGGAGTCAACTCACCAACAACTGCTGCTTCTGCACCAGAGCTCAGAGGAACCTGGGAGGAAATTTGAGGCGCAAGCCCGGCAGGATGAGCTAGGGAAAGATCAGACTGGATCACCGGTCCCAAGGGAAACTCCTTTCCCTTTAGTTCCAGTTCACGCAGCCGAATCTCCTTTTCCATCTCAATCTCCATGCGACGAGAAGCAAGTTTATAATCAAACTCTGCTTTTCTCTGCTCTGCCCTCTCTTGTCGTTCCATCTCCAAACGAGCAAGCCTCACTTTCAACAAGGCCTCATCTCTGGGACTGGAAGACAAAGAAAATGGCTCAAACCTAGGCAACGTTGCCTTCAGTTTAGGAGTATTAGTACCAATACTCTCCTTCACAACCACAGCTGGAGTACATGGGTCTCTCTCAAGCTCACTATTTGTCAGAAGTTGGTAGTACCTCCTCTACCTCAGTACCAACAAAGCAGCTTAATTTTCCAAGCTCCACTAACTTATCAAGCACCAGCCTCTTTATATCCCCTTTTCTTAACTGTCTAGAAGCCAAAATGCCAATATGCTCACCAATACTCAATAACTCTGCCTTTCTGAAACAATCTAATTGTTCTAGACTGGGAGAACTCAAAAATGCCTGTACATTAAATTCGGCCATATGGTCACCACCAATTAATTCCCACAAACTGGATCACAAACACCACACCGCTCACAAACCATCCACAAAATTTGGGACAAAGTTCAGACTCTCCCGGACGAGTCCCCATATGTTACAACCCCTTTAATTTTGTCTAGGGATAAGAGGGGTATATAACATTGTGGATGAGTTACATGAGTGTATGGGTGTGTGAACCGGTGAGGGAGAAAACCACAGGCCAGAGAATTTTCCATATAAACCATTTACTGACTGAAATCACCACTCAATATATATACAGTGACAAATCCAAATCCAATATTTACAAATATACAACTCAAGTTCTTAAAAGGAGGCTCAAATGAAAATAAAGCAAGGGCTGGACTAAGGACTGCACCAAAGGAAAGAACTTAACAAAACAAAACAGATCCCTACAGTATCTACAAACAAAATATAACTTATCTAAGGAAACAATGAAAGCAAAAACTACCTACTCTAAACCTGGTATAATAAATAAAACATACAGAGAGTGGTGCCCGCCCCTTACCTAGGGTGTTTAACAAAAGAAGGCCTGCGTGATGGAAGATGTATGAGCGCGCTCCTTCTTACCTGTCCAGCACCTAAAACAATAAATAAATAGAAAATACAACTGGCTATTAACCATTTTCAAACTTATTCTGAACAATATGTAATTGTAGGTTGTAGCATTTCAGTATGTTTGGGCCACATGGTGTCTTCCTCCATCCAACAGCATGGCCACTGCTCTCCCTCTGTGGTGGCTGTCTCTCTGTCCTGTCTGCTCTCTCTTTCCCTCTGGTGGCAGACCTTAAATAAGAAGAGCTCCACCCATTTTGGATCCTTAACACCTGGACCACACTCCAGGCTGTACCTGCAAACAGACACACATTCAAACATACACAAAAAAAAAAAACATGCCCTACGTGTACTTATATGTAACAATGGGTTGACTATATTTACAGATCTTTGACACATACCACCTACCTAATCACTGTTGCAGACACCCCTGCATAAAGACTGTATTCTGTGATGGCTGTATTTTTTTTAGCAGGATGATAATTCCTGCCACATAGCAAAAATGGTTCAGGGATTGTCTGGGAGTTATAAGCTGTCGCTTATTTCTTTAAACTAAATGAGGGTGTGGTATCTCAGTGGTTAGAGTGTTGGGCTAGCAATCTAAGGGTTGTGGGTTAATTCCAGTAAAGTTGCCAATGTGATTCCTTGAGCAAGATCCTTAACCATCATTACTCCTAGAATTCTGTGTCAACCCTTTGTTCTGGTTTCAAACATCAAATGGGATTGGATAAATGCGTCAGCTAAATAACCAAATGAAATATAATGATCAAAATTTGTATCTGCCCTTTTGTAAAGAAAATGCTGTAAAACAAATATGTTGGCTACTGTGGAATAAACCTGGCAATTAAAAGCGTGTAATTTTCAAATAAACACAAATGAAAAACTTAAAAGCTTGCTAAAACCATACGCTTACGAGCGTCATCGAAAACTTTTATTTTGAAATTGGGTCTGTAGTTATGCTTGGTATCACATGTCGGGGTCACGGATCTGTCAGGTGTGGAAGGTCGACACATGGAGCTTGAGGGCTTTTTTAGTGACCAAGAGTAAATGAGGTTTATGCCGCTGCATGACTGTAGACATGGTTCTTACGTGTTTAATGAAACAGTTGCTCAGGTGCCATGCGGCGAGGCACGTAGGAAATATTTCTAATCCGACATGGCGCGCAGGGCTGTATTCATCCTGTATGTACGCTGAGCGTCAGAGGCACGTGCACACAGCTAACGCCACACAATGTGCCAGAAGTCTAACGCCAGAGGAGATGTTTAAGAAAAGATCACTGCAGGACTACCTCAGGTCGGTAAAAACGGAGTTCACTGACTGCTTGCACAGTGTCCAAGATGATAGGGGCGTGTCCTCTCACGCGGACGATGAGGAGCTGAAAGCCAAAAGGAGCAGAGTGGCTGCTTTAGGACCTTTAGTCCAGAAAATCATGGAGCTGGACTCCAAACAGAGGGACTATGAAGAGCTCGGATCTTTACTTAATGGTAATAATTGACCAGCTACAAGTTAGAAAAGAAGCGACAGTCCTAAATAAGTGATGCTGATAATGCTATACTTTTTATTTAGAGAATGACCGAGATCTGCGGGAGCTGGCAGTCACAGAGAGGACGAAATGCTTAGAGGCTATTCAAGAAATTCAGCAAGAGGTAATCATATCATCCAAACTATCAGAAGACGTCTGCATAAGACAAACCACAATGCTTTACCGACATAAAAACACAACAATGCAACGTAATAACCGCAAAGAGCATGCAAGAGTCAATTCATTCACAATTAAAATGCAATATTACTTATTATTTATGTTGTAAACGCTTTTATTCTAATCACTCGCAAGTAATCAAATAATAAAAGTCAGTTAAGGACCAACCAGCTGAAATGCAATTTGATCAGTCCACATCACATCGTGGTATGCAATAGTATGTGCACTCCTGATAATTTCCATGATTTTACATTTAGTCATTTACCAGACACTTTCATCCAAAGTGACTTACAAATGAGATAACACCACAAGTCAGTAGTTTAGGGAGAAAAAACAGCTACACTGTAGTACGGTCAACCCTGCACATTACTCGATCTGGTCTTTTTTCTTTTTTTTTAATACTAAGTGTCTGTGGAAAAATGTGGGTTGAGAAGTTTTTTTGAAAATGCTGTTGTTCTGATCAGCAGTTTCAGTAAAATACATCACATATCAGATGAACACTGTGATATTTTAGTAGTTAAATGAAGTTTATTGATTCTCAGAAAGTGTGCAATAGTTATTCGAACTAAATTAGGCAGGTGCATTAATTTGGGAACCCAACAGAAAAAAAATACATCAATATTCAGTAGATCCTACTTTTGCAGAAAATCTTTAAAAACTTCTATAGCTTCCAATGAGTGTGAATTATGGTTGAAGGTATTTTGGACTATTTTTCTTTACAAAACATCTCCAGTCAGTTTTGATGGTTTCCCAACATGAACAGGCCGCTTTAAATCACACCACAGATTTTTAATATGTAGGTCTGGGTACTGAGCTGGCTATTCCAGAACGTTATAATTGTTCCTCTGCATAAATGCCTAAGTAGATTTTGAGCAGTGTTTAGGGTTGTTGTCTTGTTCAAGTGTCCAGCCCCACCACAACTTTTGATACAGAGTCTTGAACATTGTTCTTAAGAATCTGCTGATATTGGCTGGAATCCATTCACAGTCTCCAAATCTGAACGCTATTAAGCGGTTGTGGAAGCAGTTTGACTGTAGGGTACGGAGGAAAGACCGCTTCAAGCCAATCCATGTTGTAGGAGATGCTACAAGAAGCATTAGTTGAAATCACATCCAATTACCTCGAAAAAGTTGACAGCTAGAATGCCCAGCGTCTGCCAGGCTGTAATTGCTGCAAAAGGTGGCTTCTTTGATGAAGGCCAAATTTGAAGTACATAATCATCATTTTCATTAAAATCAATATTTCTTACTCTGATAATGTCTGCATATCCTGTTTATTTGTTTTATTTTTATAATCTTAAGTGTATTTCCTTTAAAAACTAGAACATTTCACTGTGATTCCAAATCTTTGAGTGGTAGTGTACCTCAACCGATTCTGTTTTTGGTGTGTGCTCAGAAAAAGCCTCTTCTGCATTACTCTTCCATACGGTCTCTCCTTGTGCAAAGTGCACTAAATAGTTGAACAATGCACAGTGACCCCATCTGCAGCAGGATGTTTGTGCTGGTCTGTGCGTTGACCATGTCTGTTCTTACATCTGCCTATCTGAGATTATTCTTGGCCTACCACTTCAGGCCTCAACTAGAACTGTGCCTGTGGTCTTCCATTTCCTCACTATGTTCCTCACAGTGGAAAACAACTGAAATCTCTGAGATAGCTATTTGTATTTTTTTCCTAAACTAAGATATTCTTCTTCTTCTTTGTCTTTCGGCTTGCTCCCTTTCGGGGTCGCCACAGCGGATCTTCTGCCTCTTCGCTGCAGTG
>JAOUQT010301646.1:0-16011 GCA_025769995.1 Xyliphius kryptos | reverse complement strand
AGTTTATCATGTTCTACACTGTTATTGTTATTCCTTGAATATAATATGAATTATCCATAAAATATGTCACTTATTAGGGGTTGTCAGTTACCTCAATGATAGAAAAGGGGACAAAGGTTGGGAGTCGGTGCTCTAGGGGCCTCATTTCAGCAGGGCTCCTCAGCACATGCACAACGTCGGCGAGTAATAATCATACATGGGCGGCGAGAACGTGTATCCCAAATGTTGTGCTGGACTGGTCAACCCCCAAACTCTACAGCAAGAACACAGAGTCCCAGTAAGCCGATACGGTCGCCGGTGACTGTCGAAAGTTAATAAATGTCTGAAAATAAATCCAGTAAATTCTCAGAGCGGATTAACTTCCTGATTTGACTTAGGCTTACTGTCCAACCCTAAAGAAAAATCAGCCGATTGATCAGGCAACTGAATTCTTACAGTCAGAATTATGCAGTACTCTAGATAATGTAACTCTTTTAAAAAGGAAAATAAGTAAAGAGAAAATGTTAGTATAGTATAATGTACTAACTCTCTAGTATAAAGATAATACACGCCCCATAAAAAAATACTCGAAAAATAGAATGTAAATTGTGTCAAACTAAAATAGAAGTGTCTTAGACAGCCTGGAAGGAAAGTCACCTGAATCATAGAAAAGCTCGGTGTACGGATTTAACTTAATTTAATAGATCCGAGGTTCCTATTTATTCATGTAGCCAAGCTTACTAGCAAAAAGACCAAATCCCGCCCAAGTACATCATCTATATTCAGTAGTGATAGCTTCATAATTTTTTTCAAAGAAAAAAAATGAAAATATCAGACTAAAATGAATACTATTAACTTAAAACAATATAATTCTAAAGTAATAATATTAATGCTATAAACAATTCTGATTAAATATGAAAAATATTTAATATTTAATCATATAAATATACATATCAGTTCCTTTAATGACATGTAATTAACCAATTAATTTGATCAATTCATTTGATTAATGACCTCCTAGTGGCAACTGATCAGGGCTGTGTATCCTTTATTGTGTTGCTAGACATTAGTGCAGCATTCAGCCCTCTCCTGGTTTAGATCTTATTTGTCGGAACGTTATCAGTATATAGATATAAAAGGAGATAACTCTAAGCTGTGTATTGTAAAATACGGTGTGCCTCAAGGTTCTGTCTTAGGCCCACTGCTTTTTTCTTCCTCTTGGTAAAATTATTTTAAGATATTGAATCAGTTTCCATTGTTACGCTGATGATACACAGCTGTATATTTCAGTAAAGTCAGATGAAAGACATCATCTTAGTTAAGTTAAGAATTGTGAAATAGACATTAGGCAGTGCATGGAAAATAACTAATGTTCTTGACTCTGATAATACAGAATTACTTATTCTTGGACTACAGATAGCTAGAAATAAGTTTTCTGATTTTGTAGTAACTTAGCATAGTAGTTCAGTCACGTGCCGTGAATCAGTAAAGATCTTGGTGTTACTATTGTCACCAGTCTCTCATCAGGACAGACTTCTTTAGAAACATTGCTAAGCTAAGAAATACACTGACACTGACACTCCATAATGCTAATACTCTAATTCATGTCCTTGTTAGCGCCAGATTGAATTAATGTAATGCTTGTTGTCTGGATGCTCTGGCAGGTGTTTACGAAAGCTTGCCAGGTTATTAAACTTTTATAGCCCAAATAAGGATAGGTTTCCCTTTTTGGGTCTGGTTCTTATCAAGGTTTTTTTCTTGTATCATCTCAGGGAGTATTTCCTTGCCATTGGCCCTGTCCGGCTTGCCTATTGGAGAATATTAATCTTATTAAATCTCAAATTTATATGTTGTGTATTATTTCTGTAAAGCTAATTTGTGCTAAAAAGTGCTATATAAATAAAACTGAATCGAATTATATTACTTAAGTTTGTAACAAATGAATACAATCTGCAATTTAAACCTGCAACTCAGGAACATTTTTAAACACCACGTGCTGGTGCCTTATTAATTATAGTACACATCAAAAAAGAACATGCAAACTCAACTCAGAAATTTCCAGAGTCATCCCACCCTGAGATTGAAATAATTTCTTATTGCTTTGGGGTGACAGCGCTACCCACTGTGCCACCGTGTGACACAATGGGAAAAAATATTTTCTGCTGAGAGAATCCTTAAAACTTCTAAGGAGTAGATTCTACCAGAATATCTTGAGCCACTTTTGAAGGAATCTTCTTTTACTAGGTATGGGTCAAGACAAATTATGGACAATTACTATGAATAATGTCAGACATGCAGAACTAATAGAAAAACATCATAACAGGTTTGATAGCTTGAATGTTTTAATATATATTGAGCAGACAATAAATGGTGAGTAGAGGTTCAAGTCTCATTGAAGTAGGACCTCTGCTGGCAGGGTTCATTCTAACATTGGATGTTTATTTGCTGCAGTAAATGAGTGTACAGGGGCCTTTGCTTGACTTACTAATTTATATTGAACTAATAATCTCTTCCCTTTGCTTCACCTGTTGTTGTGCTGTAGTGTATGGATGTTTGTTTATTGTAATATTGTCAAGTACATTGATCAATCATTGATTGTTGTGAGGTGCTATATAAATAAATGTTGTTGTTATTGTTCAAAGCACTTTACAAATTACAAATGACAGAAGTAATTAAATAGAGCATTAAAAAGAGTAACTTTGAAAAATAAAAATAAAAATTAATACAATAATTAAAAAATAACAATTAATAAAAAGTTATTACTAACAAAATGCCATAATAGAATAAAAGAGGGCAAAGTGAAACAAAAAATTTAAAACAAAAAAGCAGTGTTTAAACTGAACTGAATGCCTGCTCTAACAAAAAAATTCAACCTCGATTTAATAGTGTCTATAGTCTGGGCTCTTCTTATACCCTCCATTAACTGTAACAGTACTTTAACATCCCCCATTCTTTCACCTCAGACAGCAAAGGTTTTGCTCCATGCTTTTGTTAATTATCGCTGGACTATTGCAACTCACTACTCTATGGTCTTCCTAACAAGGCAATACGCCATTTACAACTTATTCAAAATGCTGTGGCTCGGATTCTCACATCCACTTAAAAACACCACCACATCACCTTGGTTTTGCAGCAACTGCACTGGTTCCTGTGCATAAACACATACAATATAAAATACTGCTCCTTACTTTTAAAGCCCTTCATGGACTTGCTTCTACCTTTCCCAGCTGCTGACACTTTCCGGTGCTCACTCCAATGCTGGCCTGCTGGCCATAATTAGATTTAGGCTGTCCTCCTTGGGTGGCAGATCATTTAGTGTGGCTGCCCCACTCTGTGGAACTCTCTCCCACCTTCTCTGTGCTTTGTCTCGTCACCTTCACAATTCAAATCTCTATTAAACCCAATCTTTTTAATTAACTATGTTTTCATATCTTACCTTACTGTACTGTATGTGTTTGTTTTGATGTAAAGCGTCCTTGTGTACCCTGAAAGGAGCTATATACATTAAAAGTATTATCATTATTATTTGATTAAGATACCGGTAGTTATTGTAATGAGTGATGTGTTCTTCTCTTTTACTCCTAGTGAGGAATCTAGCATCTTAATTTTAAATTAGTTGAAGCAGTTTAGTTGTCTTTTTTCCAGTTAGTCCCCCGGTGTGCTTTACTCTGATCACAGAGCAAACAGTGTGTAAGTCCACATGCCATGACGTGAGCAGCTATATTCCAGACACAACTGAATGAATGTAGCTGGAAACTGGAAATGAAGCACCAGTTAACAAAACACACAACTTGTTCCTCCATCACTTACCATGTTCACAACATGACAGGTAAAGTAAGTAACAAAAAAAATATCCTAATAAAGAACTGCAAGGTGCTAGAATTCCTTCTCCAGAACCAGACTTCAATAAAGGCTGGGTTGATCAACCCGTGCCACATCCTTGATATTAGGGAGGACCAAGTTTGTATATAGTTAATGGCTGCGTGGGAGAAAAACAAAACTGACGAAAAAGTCATACCCTAAAACAATCATGTCTAAAGCCGACAATTCCAACAGTGCGCTTTCCTCCAATCACAGAGCACCAGAGATGAGCATCCATATTCTAAGCCACTGGAAACTTTTTGGTAAACGTAGCTGGAAACTGGAAATGAAGCTCAACTCTAACCTTCATCAGTAAGCACGGTCAAAAAAGACAAAAAAAAACAGAAAATATAAAAAGAAATATCTGTGAAGTGAAGCAGCAAAAAAATGTGCTAGCATTCACTCACCGGAAGAGGAAGGGATGTACTCACGGCATGCACAGTTTGGGTACAGAGCAAAATAAATCTGAGTATTATAAGCATAGCTTTTCAGTTCAGTTCAGTTCAATTCAGTTTTATTTCTAAAGCAATAAACATTTTCACAAACCATTTTTACATAAATTAAATACATTATATATTTATGAAGTTTGAAATAGGTTAATTTTTTATGGCACTAGTGGCAAAAAAACTCCCTGAGATGATAAGAAGTAACCTTGAGAGGAGCCAGACTCAGAAGGAAATCCCATCCTCATAACAGAGTCTGTAAAGGAGTCTCTAAAACTTGACCCTCGGGGTGGATCGGGTGGATGTCGGAGACGAGGTCGGGCTCAGCGCTCTTTCAGCGGTAGTGTGTGTATCTTACCAGAAAAATGAAATAGCATAGGAAGAAATGATAAGGCATGATCATAGTTAAGGTTAAGGTTAATTTAAGTGTGTCCAAACATCTCAGTTTACCAACATTCTGGTTCCCATAACCCTCTAAATCCGCAACTTTACCTAAGAGGAACTAAAGCTGTGGCTTGATAAACAAATATCTTGAGTCTAGACTTAAATGTGGTGCCCACCAGGAATGGGGAATACTCGAATACTCGATTGCGCCACCCCTTTATTTTCTAGAGCTACTTAGAGCAAGGGGAACTCTAAGAAGATAGACTTTTGCCACAGTTCAAAATACAATCTTTATTAAAAGATATACCAGATGTCCACTGTCAGTTGATTTATTAATGATAAAAAATGGTTCACAGCTCACAACTGCCTGTTGATGGCCCAGAGTAAGAGGCAATAAAGTCAACCAGATGGCTATAAATAAACACGTACATTGTTCATACAATCATTCAATTATTGCACCACACTCATACATTTAACATATAAGTTAAAGCACTATCAAATCTCAAAGGGTTTAAATGAACACAGCATTATCAATTATGGTTGACTTAAAAAAAACCTTGTCTCAGCCACCGTTACAGCCACAGCAAACTAATAGTAGCAGTGATACTGATAAAATGAATGAACACTAAAATAGCCACAACGAATCATCAGAATTGACTAAGAATTCATCACATAGCACTAGGTAGCCGAAGTTACCAATATACCAGGCGGAATTGTACAATATGGAGTAGCAAGTTGCCTTAAAAAGTCTGAGCAGTTCAGAATTCTTTGTGGTACAGAGACACAGTGGTAAAAAAATAAAAACTGAAAAAAACAAAAACATCAACAACAACAACCAAAAAAAAAGGCAGCTGGCAACCACTGAAATGAAGTGTGGTCCTCTCTATAAAACACATACAAAAAGCATGATATTCACTATACATGAATCACACACATTCATCAGGGATAAATTTAATGTTGAGAGCTAACACAGCATTTCTAAACAGGATGTTAAAGACCCTTACCATTATAGCACTAGCACAAACACTAAACACATTTAGGCTAATTATTACGACTAATTATTATAAATGCTACTGGCTAATGCCAGTAGGGCCTTAACAATACAAAGCTAAAACATACTTGATATTAGTGCATTCAGTCTTAATCCCGGCCTGTAGAACAGATGCATTACCCAGCCAAGCGCCCTTGTATTACTTCACCTGGCACATGCACACACACACACACAGATCGGTGGTTGTAGCCACATACAGCCGAATCCACTTTGGCCGTCCCAATATTTACGTTACCGCACTGATTAAAACCTAAAACTCACTTCAGTTACTCAAGTTAGGTAATTAAATCACATGCATGCTAAAAGCAAACTAAAATCCTACCTGAGCACATACACTATTTTCTGGAGCATCTTTCCTGGGCGATCGTACTTACTCTCTAGTCTTTGGTGGGGGCAGTCTGCATATACTTGGTGAAAATAGCAGTCAAAACTAGGACATTTCCCTACCATCAGTTGCAGGTTTCAGGACTCTAAAATCAATGGCCAGGAATTAATTTTGCTGTGATGCTTACAGTGTACCCCAATATGCCCGAACTTTAGGCTGGATTGCCTTCCCTAGCACACATCTCTGACACAGACACTGCTCTACATCTTGAGCCATATTAGGCCAAAAGGACTAGCTCTGCAGTAGATGTAGCAATTATTCTGCCCCCTGGTGCCCATGATCATTATGGACACTATGTGGGACCACTTCTTGAAAACACTGAGGTAGTAGCAACTGAAGATATTCAGAGCCTCCACCTGGCGAATGGACAGATCTATATAATAATCTTTCACTAGCCAGTCCCACTAACAAATCAGAAGTCTACTGCTACTGGACAAAGCTTTGTGTTCTCCTGCTTCTGGACATTACCCTTCACTATAGTATCTCAACACTGGCTCGGTTACTGGGTTAGATCTCTGTAGTAAGCCCAGGTCCTGAAGTGAGTGCTCTAAAAATGCAACCACTTCACTACACCAGACCCAAGAACCACCTGATTGCATATTTCTGGAGGCCAGTGCTAGTTGTAATAGGACTCCCATCCCTACTGCAATATGCTCCAGGTACCGTTGAGACAGAGCATCTGCATTTTGATTGGCCTTCCCTGGGCGATACTTGAAGTTAAAAGATGCCAACTGTAGTCAGCGCTGCACAACTACCTCAAGTTTAGCTCAAGGGATTGTTGTCAGTAAAAATAATGAAATGATTGCCCAGCAAGTACTCAGTGACACCCCATTTATAGGCAAGCAATTTTAGCTTCATGAAGCTTTAATTGCTTATGTTCCTCTACTAGCAAAAGCAACTGGACGCAACTTCCCCTTTTGTTCCTGTGGGAGCACTGCTCCAAGACCCCCATTGCTAGCATTTACTTCAAGAATGAATGGTTTGGTAAAATCAGCAAATGCCATAACTGGAGCAGAAGCAAGTTTCTCCTTCAATAAGCAAAACGCCTGTTTAAATTCATCCCCCCAAGTGGTAAGGTTTTCTCCTTCCCTGGGTTCATTAAGCTTCCCAACAAAGTGGTGCAAGGGTGCTGCAATCTTAGAAACCTCTCTACAAAATGTCAGTAATAGCTGGCAAACCCAAAAAAAGAACGGAGCTCTGCAAGGTGGCGTGGACACTCCCATTCTTTGACCACTTTAATTTTAGATGAATCAGCCCTCAGCAGACACAACATGGCGCAAGCATGGCAAAGCAGTCTTAAATTTACATTTCTCAGCTGCTGAAACTTGTTTATACCCACTAGCTAGGTCAAGAGTAGAAAACTATCTGGCTCCTGATAGTGTATCTAGTGATTCTTCTATTCCAGGAAATGGGGAAAAATCACACTGAGTCTTAGCATCTACACAGGATGTAGTCTATTTGTGTGCTCCTGCTTCCACTCTTGTAGATCACCCTGTGCTCCCCCTTCTTTTGCAAATATGTGTTTACCACAGCCATTTCCACCTAATTTGCAAAACCACCATCATCTATCCTTCTAGATTCCTATCCTTGACACCAAACCTGCCCATAACCTCTTCAGCTCCTTTGTTTCCTTCACCAACATGCTCATTGAAATCTGCACCAATCACCACTCTATCCTATCTCTACTATTTTATCTAGCTCTCTCCAGAATCTCTCTTTCTCCTCTAACTCACAGCCAACTTGTGGTGCATAGCTACTGACAACATTCACCTTAGACCTTCAATTTCTAAATTCAAACTCATCATCCTATCTGACGCCCTTTTCACCTCAACAACACTCTTTGCATAGTCCTCCTTCAGGACCACCCCAACTCAATTTCGGGGCCTATCGACACCATGATAGAACAGTTTAAAACCTGCACCAATGCTTCAAGCCTTACTTCCCATCCACTTTGTCTCCTGCACACATAAAATATCTAACTTTCTGCTCTCCATCATGTTAGCCAGTTCTCTACCTTTCCCTGTCATCGTCCCTACATTCAGGCTTGCTACCTTCAGTCCTACACTCTTGACTCTCCTGTTCTCTCTCTGTCTGCTCACACGCTTCCCTCCTTGTTGTCTTCAGCAAACAGTAGCCAAATTTCCGCCAGTACCCTTTTTGCCACCAGTACTGGTGGCGGTCGTTGTTAACCCGGGCCGCAACTGATCCGATATAAAGGAACATTCGATACCTCGCATTTTAGTTTTAGCAAACGTTTTATGCCAGATGCCCTTCCTGACACAACTCTCAGCATTTACAGAGTCTTGGGACCGGCACTAGAAATACAGTGGCTTGTGCTCTCTAATGGCTGGTTTGCGCACTGAACACGAAACAAAATACAAAATAAATAGCATGATAATCAGTTCTTAAACTGATAACAGCTGCAAAAATCACATGATCGGGCCAGAAAGTGTCATGCAGAACGTAGGTTGTCAGTGGCTGATAAGAGACTTTGGATCAGACGTGACCTCTGGTGAAGACTCGCGAATCATCGGTATGCTGGATTGTGGCACATTGAAGCACCACAATCTGGACCCACTGAAGTGTGGCACACTGTACCATGGGGCCTTGGGTGTGCAGTTTTCCGGCGTTCTGTAGTGCTGCAACCTGGCATAGAGGCTGTGGATTGTTGGCATGTCGGATCAGAGCTTGCATTTGCAACAGATGCTAAAAGTCACTTATTCACCACCCCAGGAAGCGTCGTGCAGAAAAACCCTTTCTTGACTACCCTGAATCTCTGGTGTTACTTCTTTCAAAAACAAAGAAAGCAGGTTAAAATTAATCCACAGCATGAATAACCATATTCAGCTAAAAACCACAAAAAAATGTCCATCCTTTTAAAAAGAAGACGTTTTTATGACTAGCAATAATTTAGGTGTTCTATGTTATTATTTTGATTTGTTTTATGTTCAGTGTTTTTGAGCCCTCTGAAAAATTAAACTTTCAATTATATTTTCAGACACTGAGCAAAGAGGCACACACCACTTCTCTGAACAATGATTTCAGGTGTTTCTGTAAATGCTGTGTCTTAAAATATTTCAATGGACAATATATGATCAGTGGAGGCTAAAGTACTATAATTACTTATAGTAAATGTGTTGGACAAAATTTGGATGTGTGTCTCCCCATGAATGTTGCATGGAAATCATACAGTACGTCTTTGCACTTAGCTGAGCGCTAACATTTAGCATGAACAGCTTAACCCTGTATTTACTGTGGCTTTTTCTATACCGGTTTTCCATAGCTCATTAGTACTTGCATGGCGGGAACTGTCTAACGTATTATTGTTGTATAATTATGTTATGGATCATTTCTTTTAGTATGCTAGCTCTAATGGTAACTTGAATTTAGGTGTACAAACAGTAGATTTGACATTCTAAATTCATGACTAAGCAGTTTTTTTGTAAGTCAAACTGTAAAAGAAGTCTGCAAAATGACAAATGTAAATATAAAAAATCTTAATAATGGTGCCTATTTTAAAATTGTGACCACAAGGTATCTTCCATTTAGAGAGAAATAGCACTTCACTGTTGTAAATTCTATAGTGGGATTCAGAAGAGAAGAATTCAGCCAATGTTTGTATTTTCCTTGAGCAGAATGGCAAGGATGAAGAGGTGTTTATTAGAAAGTGCTAGATTCAATATTTCTGTTCCTATTAACAAAGTAAGCGGATGTATAATTGTTCTTTAATATGAATCTCACATTGTATTTTCTGAAGCCAGACCACTGAAAACAAACTGCATTCCATAATTAAAGGATGCATAAGGACTGTTGAAATTATTTTGTACTTGATGAGGGATGAATGTGCCAAAAAGTAAAATACCAGACAATCATTTCTTTCTTTCTCAATTTTCTCTCTATCAAATACACATGAATACACACACAACACACACACACTTCTCAAGCCTGTTGCTTAGTTACTGCTTCCAGTATGTACTGAAGTTATGCTGGATATATTGGGTAGTGAGGAAATGGGGCATACAAGTATCTGTGTGTTGGAATTCAGACATAATATATTGATTGTTTCCATAGCATATTGCTACCATTTATTACACTAAACAAACTGATAGAACATATTTTCCATTTCAATGGCAATTATTATTCACCATTCATTACACTGGATTGACAAGAATATGGTCCTTATAAACCTTAATAGATTGCAAGTAGCACAAGTTTGGTGTCTGTTTGCAGGTTCAGACAATATGTCTGCGTTTGCTTTGTCTTTAGAACATTCATGCCTGGAGTGCACTGGATCAAGGCATTTAACCTACAATTGCTCCCTGGGCACATTAGTGGGCAGTGTGGGTTTGATAGCTTTTTTACTCTGGCTATTTGGTGTGCTCACTGGTTAAATCCAGAGTATAATTGTTGCTATTTATTATGCAATTATTACATCATTTAATTTTTAATTTACATTCATTCCTAAACTTCAACACACACTGACACAGAGAGAGAACATTCAAACTCCATACAGAAAGGAACTAGTCTGCCATACTCTAACCTGAGATACAGCATGCTGAAGAGGAACTATTGTGGTCATATCTATATTATCTATATTCATTAAACTCAACCTCAGTAATGAAAATGCTATTTTGTTCTTTAAATTTGATAAAATGTTAAAAACTAAAAAAAAATTCCTTGTGAGATCCAGCCAAAATGTCCTCACAACACCAATTGCTCTCACAATGCGGGTGTTTTGTCAAGAGTTGCTCACAACTATATAAACTCACACACACACAGCCTTAACCTGTCTTTGGGAAGTCTTGGGGGATTTCGAATCATAGCAGTCTAACAGCTCATAATGTACATTTAGAATGAGACCAGAGTGAGAATTTGAGTATGCTTAATCTACTGGTGGTTGCAACGAAAAAAATATTGAATCAAAATCACACACTGATATACAAACACACACACATAATTACATGTTTACTTAAGACCTTTATCTTATCCCATAGAAAAACTCAGCTATCATCAAATACTTGCTATCTAGGTGGTTACAGGGATGCACAAGAGTATCTATGAAATTCATAAAGTACGCATGGCATGATGCAAAAAAGAATAGATTTTAAATAAAGTATCAAAAGCCTAGCAGTGCTTTCACTTAAATTCAATATCTATCCAACTTCACCATCTCTGTCTCTCTCATTATTTCTCAGACACCAACCCTCTGCCAACCTCAAATTGGATGAAGTCCACAAATTAGTGATTCGTTGTTGTCGCTTGCAATATTCTTAGATACTCAGCATATTTTTCTGTACCAGCTCTTACTGAGTGCTCGGTCACACACACAGACACACAACCTTTGCTACACCGATGCAGTTGCATTTAAATAATAATTTCTGTGGCTATATAATGCTAAATCTAACTCTAAACATAACCTCAGTAATGAAAAAATTACCTTTTACTTTTTTAAAATGTCTTTTTTTAATCAGCACTTCCCTTATAGGGATAGTTTAAAGTTTAAAAGTATCAGGTATTTTTATCCTTGTGGGGACATTAGATTCACATAAACATATAAAACATGTATATACACAATACTTTGCCATTTCTTTCAATTTTGTTGGCTTGGAATTTACTAATAAATCATCTACTGTAGCTAGTGCACGGGGTGTATAAACAAATACGGTGTGTATGTGATAGCGAGAGAGAGAGAGAGAGAGAGAAAGATAAGGATTTAGGAAAACATGTATGATGTGCCAATAATATGTAAATACATCGTAAAATGTTTAACCAGAAAAAATACAATTGTAGTGTAAACATGGTAGGTAGAAAAAAAAACTAATTTGGCTTACCCAAACATAATGAGAAGACCCCTTGCTGGTCATTTGGATGTAAAAATTGTATAAACGGATGACAATTACTAGAGTTAGGTCAGTTTAAAATGTGAACAAGATGTGACGGGTCTGGGTGTGCATGTGTTTGTAGCTCAAAGATGTTACTGGTTACTGAGTTATGAAAATTTAAAATCAGCCCCATTCAAAGTCAATGGAGATTTTTTAAGTTAACACTTTTTCAACAGCTATAAATCTAATAAAAGCTAAAAGACATATAACAGTTGGCAACATGATTGGTGTTTGAAACATATCTGCAAGTTTAGAGGTTTGGGACACGGTTTTTGCATAATCTATTAAAGAAACATAAGAATCGTGTCATTTTCTATATAGTGCTAATCACTATACTAAGATGTAGCAATATAATTAAGAGTAATAATAATATAAAAAACATGATAATTAATTCCAGGTTGGAAATATAGGAAAAAAGTCATTTGAGTATAATTCTCCATATGTCTATTCTACATCTAAATGGCACAAACATTGTGCTCCACAGTTCTTTTGTCTAGTTTATCTCAGGTACTCTGTGAGATTAGAATTCAAAAATATTGTCTTTAAATGACTACTATTATTACGGCCATAACCACTATATTTAGTTAGTAATCAATTTACCACTAAGAACGTTGGGGGGAAACAATAAGAAATATCATATTACTTTGGTTTTAGTATCTTTCAACTGGCTTCCTGCGGATTTTAGATCTGATTTTATTACTGGATTCTACTAAAGCACTCAGTAAAGCTATTTATAGTAAAGCTTTTAGACTATTCTTCTTATAATTGATCAGCCAGGTCCTCGGAGAACAGGTTCTATTACCTAGAACAGATTTAAGCACAAAAAGCTAAAATTTCCAGTATACGTTGATGTCTAGTGGAATTGGTTTTCATGTTGTTTTACAATTTCTTACAAATATTTTCAACCAGGTACCTTGAACTACCCTCAAAAGCATTTCTGTTGAATATAACGTGGGAAAAAACTAAGAATAAAAAAACTATTTTTGGTTATAGAATAACTACAATAGAACCAAAATATTTGAAACTTAAAGTAATTTTAATCCTTATTAAATGTAACCTCTAATCATAATACTTACTAAGTGGCTGTGCCAAATATGAACTCGATATCTCTCAAATCTAATTATAATGATGTGTTGTTTTAATGTTATTACCCTTTGCCTTGTTTTTCAGATCACCTCTGCCTATATACGCTCTTACTTCAACAATGAAAAGTATCATCACATCTATCTATCTATCTATCTATCTATCTAGCTATCTAACTGTCTCATTTATTAATCTATTATTTCATGTGCTTCTTAGAACAAATTACCGTATAGTCTATGCCTGTAGTTACTAATAGGTGGACAGGGACATTGTCCAATGTGGACCAAAACCGATAAGCTGTAAAGGGAACTATTTAATTTTAAAAATGTTAATTTTAAGTGGCTAAAAGTAGCTATGGTATAGGCTCCGCAGTGCCATTAACACACAGACAGATTGAGTGCCTTGTAAGATCACCAAATGCGCTCCTCAGAAAGTAAGATCTGTGCATATTTTAAAGTGTGGTGCACACACAGGAGCTGTACGAAGCGAGAAGCAGCAGCCAGAGAAAAAAGCGAGTCAGAGAAAGGCTTATTCAAATGCCGTTCCCTAAAAAGTAAAGTCAACAACAAAAACTGACTTTTCAACCAAGAAGCGACTGAGACATATATATTTATTCTTCCCACAGGTAGTCACAAACCAACATGTCTTATAAATTCTCAGAGCATGGTGCTAATTAAAAGCATCATCGTGAAGCTTCACTGCAAAAAAAAAAAAAAAAACACACAAAACTTGTGAGCAAACATATCCACTTGAATATGATAAAAAAAAGATCTGTATGATTGTTTCACCAGTTTCCTCCCACATTCATTCCCTGCTCAACAACGTGCTAAAATTGTTCCCTTAAATTTGGATTTTTGTTAAACATAATAAACCATTTACTGATGGAGGGTTTTAAAGGAGTGCATGAGTGTGGTACCTGAAACCTTGGTTGAAGGCAAATAAAAAGAAGAATGAAGAAATTTAGCAAAAATCTACATACGAATGTCTTTTAAATGTTGATGACATAAAATGCTTAAAGAACTATTAGGCTACTTCAGTATACAGGATATGGCACTGAATCATAACACAAGTTAGAAATTAGGATGGTGCAGACCTTGGCCATAAGGACATTTTCTTTAACTGGACCTTCTAATTTCTAAATTTATAATTAAATACCCATGCTCTATGTTAGTAAATGACCATTATTATCACTTTTAGGTTAGATATAGAATAACCCCTGTTTAACATTATATTGGGCTAAATGGTCAACACTATCTAAGAGAGATATTAATAATTGTCTCAGAAATTCCAGGCTTTTTGCAGGTTCCTAGAATAATAAAAGTTAGAACAGGTGGTAGAGCTTTCTCTTACAAGGACCTAGTTATGAAACAGTTTTCAAATTTATGTTTTGGATTCAGTCTCAACAACTAAATGAAGATGAACAGTATTTGTTTAGTCATAATTTCATATAGTTATGGTGCTAGTGCTTCTTAAGTAAAGGTGCAGATCTGGAGAGTTCATGGACATATACTGTCTCCTCCACAGCAGGGTTTCGCCTGCTTGCTGGTGTGTTTGGGTCGTTGTCCTGCTGAAACACCCATTTCAAGGAAATTTCATCTTCAGCATAAAGAAACATGACCTCTTCCAGTATTTGGATATATTCAAACTTGTCCCTGGTGCTTGGAATGCGATAAATGAGCCCGACTTCAAAGTATGAGAAACATCCCCAAACAATTATGTTTGCAAATCCATGCTATACAAACTTCACAGTGAACTATGGCTTTTACATCCACTAAGAATAGTCTTGGTCCTAATAATAATAATAATAATAATTGATACTTTATTATAACTGTTAATATAATGTAGCACCTCTTTATTAGGCCAGTCAATGCACACTGTAACCCTTTTCAACACATCATTTTTTCAGCAATGTACTTTATGAGGGTTTCTTGCAAATGTTTTTTTGTTCATGTAGGCGCCTTATGATTGTTGCAGTACTCACAGGTCACTGAATTATTTTATGATCTATGCAGATGATCTATCTCAAAAGCATTTGAAATAATTTGAGCAGCCAATTATTTTCTGCACTTCTATATACAACCCCAATTCCACTGAAGTTGGGATGTTGTTCAAAACATAAATAAAAACAGAATATGATGATTTGCAGATCCTTTTCAACTCACATTCAACTGAATACACTACAAAGATATTTAATGTTCAAACGGATAAACTTGATTTTTGCAAATATGCACTAATTTTATGCCTTCAAAATGTTCCAAAGGAGTTAGGAAAGGGGGATGTTTACCACCTCGTTACATCACCTTACTTTTATTTCCACACCCATTTATTATCAAGCTACACTATTGTAACATGGAATGTAGCATAATGTGGCTCTGCATTGTCTTGCTAAAATAAGCAGGGACGTCCCTGAAAAAGACAGGCAGCATATTTTGCTTCAAAACTTATATGTACCTTTCAGAAATAATGATAATTTCACAGATGTGCATGTTACCCATGAAATTCAAATATACGTCTAACAAGCTTTTAAAAAGACACTTGTTATATCTTGTTTTTACCTTTCCTCTGATTTTTTTCTTTCTCATATAATCATGACCAATTCCATCCAATCAGACATGATGGTTACCAAGCAAGGAGAACAAAGGATATTACAGGCTTATTGTATATCATCTAGAGCAGGGGTGGCCAACCAGGCAGAGACCAAAAATTTTTTACCAAGTTACCACAAAGAGCCACATCATACGCATGGGCACACATGAACATCACCCCATCCCTTCCTCACACCCACACATACTGTTGCTCAGCCAGATTTATTGTAAATGTCACCGTTTCAACACTACAAAGACCACAGGCCAACATTGAACATTGTGTGTCTCACACAAATGTAATGTGAGGGTTTGATCTGTGGTGGTTGGACAACATCCAAAACACAGCATCCAAAAGCTG
>JAOUQT010301640.1:0-16012 GCA_025769995.1 Xyliphius kryptos | reverse complement strand
GGCCTCTTCCTCTTCCAACATGACTGTGCACCAGTGCAAGAACCAGGTCCATAAAGACATGGATGATAGAGTCTGGTGTGGATGAACTTGACCGTCCTGCACAGGATCCTGACCTTAACCGAACATGTGTGACCTCACAAATGCGCTTCTGAAAGAATGGTTCAAAATTCCCAATCCACACACTCTTAAACCTTGTGGACAGCCTTCCCAGCAGAGTTGAAGCTGCAAAGGGTGGTATATAGAGTGGTCTAGTCAAGGCAGGTGTGTGTGTGTGTGTGTGTGTATATGTATATATAACAGCCCACATTTTGAGTTTTACAATAAAAAAAGCAGGTGTGACAAAGTCTCCAAAAGGATTTATTCAGATTCTTGATTACAATAAGTAAAACGTATCAGCTAATTACTGTACAGGACTGTGTGTAAAATCATTTAGACATCAAGCAGATATGTGCTGTACACAACCAATGCTTTACTACTGAAAGTGTTTAAGAAAACAATATAAAATGTTACAGTAAACAGAACCAAATGGAAGGAATTCACTGTCGTGCTTTCTTTCTTTATTTAAACAATGGTTCAAGGTACAATTTTTGCAGTTGTGTAAGTAGATTATTTAGTAGGTTTTACAGAGCGGCTTGAAGAACAGATGCGCTGGAGACTTTGACCGTCACACTTGACTCTCTATTTAAGGCAAAACCCAACAGCCCTTATTATGTTTTTATGTTTTTTTGCCTGAAATGTGGTTTGTTATAGAATCTATTGTGTCCTTTACTAATGTACATCATTTTTATTGGTTAATAAAATTTGGAACTATAATATAATTCTAATATACACACTCATTAATGCAGAATTCCTAAAAATATACAAATTGAATACTTAAATAAAGATTTTTTACAATACTGTATATATGTACATTTTATGCGCTGGACCTAAACTGCTGTGTTGTAAATCTGTGGCTCTGAGGTCAGAACCATGCAGATTTGGCTTTCTAAACATTTATTGTGATTTCAATGCCTCATTTATTTACCACCCTGTTCAGTGAGCTTGATTTGTTGTAGCAACAAACTTTAAAATGTCAAACCCACACTGCACTGCAAAAAAAAAAAACATACAGTTCAACAAAGGTTTCTCCTGTACTAAGTAGCAGCTTAGCCAGAATAATGCGTCAGTATGCATATCACCTGAATTTTTATGTTTTTGCATACTAAACTTTATTTGATTATGAAAATAAATTCATAACATGGTCTCATTTGGATATGATATTTATCACAGGAAGGCATACACACATTTACAGTTAGCATAGCTAATTCACCAAACTAGTTGCTTGGAGATTGTGAATTCGGCAGAATTTTAAATTAAAAACAGAAAGAAACTCATCTGAGTTTAATATCTATGAGATATCTAATATCTGTGAAACATGATGATACAGATCATAGGACACTCTGAGGCTCATAATTATGTGTGTTTGGCATTTAAGCTGATGTTACATTATTATGTTGTAACACACTCGGAATAAAAAATACATGCACGTGTAACATTAGATAACATTCTTCTTCTAGTAGAACTTTATTATCTCTTATTTACTCGCCTGGGAAATAAGCAATAAAAGTGCAGGGTGCATTTCAGTCAGGTGAAATTGCATTATACCATAAAAGAAAATAGTGATTTTTTTTTATTAGGGTAAGAAAATGTTATATTAAAATTAGAAAAATGTGCACATTCTGTGTGTATAAACATTTTCTGATTTTCCACCTTTATAGTGTGCTCTATAAAAATAGATAAATGAAACCTTTTAAGGAAGAAAAATTTAAAGAATCAGAATATGTTTCATATTATGAATTATGAATATGAATCATATTCAGGTGTTCCAATAACTTTCATGGCCACAGGGTTATAAATTCTTTAGCATTCCAAGACATTTTGGACAATTCCATGCTCCCAACTTTGTGGGAAAAGTTTGGAGCTGGCCCTTTCCTCTTCCACAATGACTGTACACCAGTGCACAAAGCAAGATCCATAAAGACATGAATGATAGAGTCTGGTGTGGATGAACTTGACTGTCCTGCACAGGATCCTGACCTTAACCGAACATTTGTGTGTGACCTCACAAATGTGCTTCTGGAAGAATGGTCAAAAATTCCCATAAACACACAAGTATGAACCGTTCTTAAACTTTCAGGTCTATGATTAAAAGCTGAAGAAAAAAATCCAGGAATTTTACCTTTGAAAACAACCCAAAGCTTAATTCCACATCAATTATTGAGTTTTTTGGAATCTTTTTTTATTCTAAACCTCCTTTGAGTTTTTTGGGAGAAAAATAGCTAAAGTTTTATCGATTACATTTGGACCCAATAGAACACTTTAGCCATTAAATGACAGGAAAGGCTCAGCATGCCTCTGATGGTAGTTTGTCGACTTGACACCAAGATGTTCCTTTTTTCGTAATGTCTCTTAATAGTGTTCTTTCAGGGTTTCTTTCTCACTTCACACTGCCTGAGTGATTTACCTAGTTTGTTTGCCACAGGTTCTTATTTAGTGGAACTATTAAGATTTTTTCCCGCAACTGTGCATGTGACAGTTTTCAAGTTATTTCATTTAATTCATTTCCTGATTACGAAGGTCAATACACTTTTCTTATAAATGGGTTGTGCACATTTTCTTTCTATGTTATGATTTTGTCATAGCTATGACTGTAGCCGATTAAAAAAAAAACTCCAAACATGTCAGAATGTGAGATGTCTCCGCTGTTGATAGTGCCACCTATCAACTCCACTAGTGATATTCTTGAAATTATTTGCAATCTAAAAAGTTGTTCTGCATTAAACACTGATAAAAGCATTAAAGCACTGCATTATTTATAACATTTTCATCCACATAAATGTCAGAGGTACTGTGTTTGTGGACAATTGGGGTTGCTGCTATCATAACTTGGGGGAATGTGATATTAGTATTACGTTTGTCATATTAAATTTGTCTAATATGTCTCTGTCCATTTTTATCCAGCAGAGGAATAAGGAGGCCATGAGGGAAATCAGTGCCGGGCAGAGAGTGATCTGTAAGCACAAAAATGGACGCTACTACCAGTGTGATGTGGTTCAGCCAACAAAAGAGACATTTTATGAGGTTAATTTTGATGATGGTTCCTTCAGTGACAACCTCTTTCCACAGGACATTGTGGTGAGTGCAATCTAACACTTTTTATTTACACATTTATGTAATGTTTTATCACCTTTGACCAGAGCTAAAAAGTTCAGTTCCTACAGACACTGTGTATTTCTAATAAAGTGAAGGTTTCATTCAGGCATTGCTGAGCAGTGGTGTGTGCGATCCTAATGTAATGATTGTTACATTCCGTCGGGCCTGAGATTCGGGTGTGTTCACTTCGGTGGGCCAATACAGTGAGAAAATAATACCCTTGTGGTTGAGCGTTTCTAGTATAGGGAGAATTTCAGTCTGTTGCACCTGAGCATCGCTGTTTTTTCCTATGAGCTTTTAATAAAGTGGGGTTATCTAAATTGTCTTTAAGATGCAATGCAGTTGTGCTTTTGTAATAAGAGTGTTTAATTTCCTATTACATTGAATGGGTAAATTAAAGATATTAAAAGCGGATTTTAAAAACGGACTCTCTGGCTAGATGATTTGTGAGAGAGGCATACATACTTTCAAATTATAACCTTGGTAACTGTTAGTCTCTAATGTAATTTGCATGTATGCAGAGTCATGATTGTGCGCAGCTTGGTCCTCCACCCATTGGAGAGGTGGTGCAAGTACGCTGGACAGATGGAGTTATCTATGGAGGCACATTTGTGGCGGCGCGTGTCACTCAGATGTACCAAGTAAGCCAAAAACATTTTAATTAATTATGTCTAGGCTAGTTGATAGCATCTTGTCAAGTCAGCTGTCTTTCCAGCACCTAATAATAATAACAACAAAGATAAAACATTTTTATTTTAGTTGTATGTCCTAATGCAAGGCGGCTGCAAATGATAACTGCATACAATAGCATAATCAGTGCTATACATATGGGGCTTTCCGTTCTATGCAGCTCTGGTTTGTTAGTGGAATATTTCAGTGCTGTGTATAGTGATGGCTGAAATAATGTTTGGTACACTTAAAAATCCTCATTTTGTGAAATGCAATACTTTAAGTGTTTTGTCTATGTGCAGCTTTACCTAGAAAATCTAGCAAACAGGACATGTTTAAGATGGCAACACATACATTTTAAGGACTGAAATGACATTAAAAATAATAGATGTTTTTAAAGAATGTCAGCCTTTTTATTATCTATGAAATTTGCATAAATAGTATTATAAAATACTATTATATTTCAAACAAGCCTGACTGTTCCTCTGGGCCAAAAGCAGGAAATCTAAACCTGTCATTTGCTCTTGCCTAGGTGGAGTTTGAGGATGGCTCACAGCTCACGGCCAAGAGAGATGATGTCTACACCTTAGACGAAGAACTGCCCAAAAGGGTGAAATCCAGATTGGTGAGATTTACACTCATTATACTTTCTTCTAAATTACATCACAATGCCCCAAACTGGGTGGGTCTTCTTCAGAGCTTATGTGGAGTATGCATGCCAAGATTAAATTAAATCTTTGTAAGCGTTTGAGTTACAGCCGTTTAGTAATTTGTTGCCATTTTCATTATTATTCATCGACATATAGCAGTCATGTTGTTTACAAAGTTCAAAATTAAATTGATTACTTTTAACAGACACACGCTCCTGATTATTTCAATGCCAAATATGTGATTCATCTGAAATTCAAGGACCAGAAAGCAAAAGTATATTTTGAACATTATGCTAATTAGTAAGAAATCTGAGTGGGTACAGCTTAGCCTTTTTACAAACCTTTTTTTTAAAGTTCGGATTAGGAAAAGTTTTCATTTTAGCTCTAGAGCTTCTGTGGTGCGATTCAGAGGCACCTATGTGCTGGCCTTTGCTATAGTGCCTCCTATGGGCCAGTTGGGTGGGCTTGCGTGAAGCTGGAGGGGGAGTACTAATATTTGATATAGTTTCACGTCTCTATGTGTTACGGTTTTTTAAGGCAAATAAAAAAACAATAATAATACTAACAATTCCAGTAGGGTTCTTTGCACTTCATCTTCGGACCCTTAATAACACAGCCTCATACTGATGTAATTACAGAGACTTGCACAATTGACTTGCTGTAAGCAGAGTGCGAAATACAATGATAATGCGGGGAGTCAAGCTTTTCTTCAGGGTGTAAATGGAAACTAGTACAGTGCAGATATGTGCTTCAGTGAACTCAATCTTTTAAAGTGTCTTGCTTATATTGTCTTGTATCTCCATCTTTTCTCTTGATTATTTTCACTCTGTGAATGAAATATAAGGTGAGTTCAACTGTCTACTCACACTGTAAAAAATATTAACAGTTATTTACTGTGTTTATACTAGTGTGATACTTTTAAATGGGGTTAATTACAGTGTTTGTCTGTTTTGTATTCTATAAATAAAAAAACTCATCCTCTATTAAAGAAGTAATCTGCGAGAGGGCACTTTGTGTCACGCCTGACATGTTCATGAAGCATATAAAGCACATCCTCAGCCTGAAGCCTGCTTGTCACCACAGTTACAGATGGAATTGTAAATTCGAACATCATGTAAATGATTTACTTTAGTCTGTTTAAGAAATCTAGTTATATAGCGCCTACTTATGCGCAGCACCTTGGCATGTACAGCTTGTGCGCGATACAGACAGACGAAAGGGTCAGTTACTAACAAACAATGGTTTGGTCAAATTTTAGTGGTGTTTGAAATTGTATTAAAATATTCTCCAGGTATGTATATGGTGAATGTATTCTGTTATAAATATATATAAATGTTTTGACCCCCACAAAATATTGTTTTTAACACTTTTGGGGCGTGTTAAAGTGTTAAATGGGGTGTCATGATACAGTAGTACCTGTCCAATGGAGCCTCACTGACCTGTGTGTGTTGGCACAGAATTTCTGACAACCTAGTATGCATGCTCCACATGTGTTGGCAGCAGATCTGTTATTGAAATATTGATAAATTATAAAACTAATGGGCAATTTGTCAGCTGGTAATGAGAAGAGAAATGATTTGATTTAAATCTATTTTATTTATATAGTGCTTTTTACAAAGGAACATTTTTACAAAGAAAAAGCTTTACAGAGAGCATATACAGTACATAATCACGGTTTATATGTTACATTTGATCACTTTTTATCTGTAATGAGCAAGCTACATGGCAACAGTGGCAAGGCAAAACTCCCTCAAATGATTAGAGAAAGAAACCTTGACAGAACCCAGACAAAGAAGGGAATCCCATCCTCATTTGTGAATGATTTTATAAAAATTTTATTGAAAATAGTAAACTTTTTATTTCTTTACATGGAAGACAAATAAATCTAAACAAGTTTGACTAATATCACTCTGCCTTTCATATCTGACTGCATAAAATGAAGAATAATTCTGTCTGTAAAAAAACTTATTGGACATTACATATTCACTATTAAATGCTCACTGTAAACTTTTGAATGCTTTGCTAAACAAATACTTGAGCCTAGACTTGAATATTGAGACTGTGTCTGAGTCCTGAACGTTATTTAGAAGAATGTATTATAACTGGTTAGGGACTTTTTTTTTTTTCAAAAGCTTCAGTATATCACGGCTCATGATTTACTGCACAGTCTAAATGCAGACGCAAACAAAGTAATTAAGCAGACCAATGTGAGCATTTAAAAATTTACTAAAGTAGGGCCGATAAAAGAAAATTGGGAAAACTGGGCTATAGTTCAGCAGCTTAAGTCTATACATGTTGTGACTGATTATTTGTTTTGTTAAAACAATATCAGCAACAGTGTTTAGCATGTTCTCCTTACTAATTCGTACTTTGTACTTGTAACATGCCTCCTAACGGTAACATACGTCATGTCTGATAGAAGGGAGGCTGGATTGGGGACTTGTTCTGCTGTTAAAGTGTGCAAATGAAGGCCCCATTGCACGCGTTCTTACTGTTTCTCTGTAAAAATGTATATACAAAAAAAACTACTTAATCAGTTGCATTTATATTTAAATGTTAAGGCTATTAGTAAATATGTTTACATTTTTAAAAGTTGCACATTATTAATATTATTATTATTATTATTATAAGTAGTTAATTTTAATTCTTTTGTATACTGTGCCTCTGAGAATGGGGTATTTGTAACTACTGCAATTACTAATTCTGCACCAATTGTTAGCATGTTCTCCTCACAGATTCCTTAAGTGGCTGGAGTTTGCATGTTCTCCTAACCCATCTTTCCACTTTTTAAAAAGATGCTGGGAGGTCAATTAGACTAATAGAAATTAATGTGTGCAATAAAAATAGTCATTGTGTGAATTACCGGCCTCAATGTGACCCATCTGTTAAAGCTTTCCTCAAAATGAAGAAAATTCGTATTCCGTGGAATCGCTTGTCAATTTTAACAGATGAGCATGTGCAAGGTCAAGCACTGATGTTGGACAAGAGGACAATGGCTCTTAGTCACACTTGTAGTTATTTTCTTAGTGTTTGATGTTTTTTTTTCTTTATAGAACTTGCTCTGTGCAGTGAGGTACAGTCATGCTAGAACAGAAAGGGCCTTACCTAAACTGTTCCCACAAAGCTGGAAGCGTATGCATCACCAAGACTGTTTTAAAAATGAGACAGTTTCTTTAGAGCCTTAATGGACTGGGAAATAAAAACCGCTGCTCTGTTTTTCTCAGCATGGGGCAGATTTCTGGATTAATGGGCGTGTGTAAACACAGAACCGAGTTAAGTCAATCTCGACACAGAGTCTGTGATTTTAGTGCCAGACCCTACCAGCAACACCGGGGAACGGCCCATCTCTCTCACCTCACACCCATGTTTACCTTACAGCGTGTTACTAGCAGGAGAGAACACCAGCGAGATTAGTGAATAAAGTAAATCTAGTCGCGGGGTGTGGCCGGGGACGTGAGCTGGTGTGTACAACAAGAAGACAAAAGACCTGAAATGCATGTTACTGTCATGACCCTGCAGGAAGTCACATGACCTCGCCATCATGACTGTGAAGTACAGGTCGTTTAGCCTGTTTGCCAAAAGTAGCGCCGCAGGTTGTTCAGGTTTAGAATAGTTTTAATTAGTCATCTGATATGGAGGATTTATTTAACATTCACAGTACATAATGTTACATTGCAGAGTGATTCCAACTGGCCTCTCCTCTTTCTCCCTAAATTTTCTCCCCCTTTGTCTCCCACATTTTAATGTTAGGATGCTGTAGGACGGGGGAGTCCGATTTAACCAGCTACTGGTTCGTGTCAAAGATCCCAACTAAACCACGTTTTCCTTTTCTATCGTTAAACTCCTTAAATCTCCTGAGCCGTTTTTCCAGCCGTGACCTCATCAGCTATAATGCACGCCTCTGAGCGCTTTACATTCGTATCAATGCATAATATACAATAAATTATTAAATTAGAAAATACAGAGAAATATAAACTGATGAGCACTAAACAATAGATGGCAGTTCTTGATTTTTAGGGAAACTGGTATTGTGGTACTTCGCAATCAATGTTCAATTTAAAAAACATTACTTATAAACACACTTTCAGATAACTACGGTGGAGAACTTGGGCAATGTATGGAAGAGGGGGGGAGCACTGTTGGGGTGTTGTTTGATGGCGGTATGAAACGAACAATGGATGTAGGAAAGTGGAAGGTAGTGATAAATTTGCATACAAAAGCAGAGCGTCGTTGCCACATGGAATGTTTTTTCGGGTAAACTGTGCCTGTGTTACTATACACTAGTAATGTACTTAAAAATGCGGTGTCGCAACATTGCATGTACAACCTTATTCTCTTCGATAAAAAGTTTCAGGACCCTCAGCACGATATCGTTCGTTTCCGCTTCACAGATTTAGCATTTTATAAACACAGGTTAAAGTGCATTCGTGTTTACACTGCTTTCAGTTGCTGACACAGTCGATGAAGACGTAAAATGTATGAATAAATCCCCAAGGCACGAAGTCTGTTGAAATCTTCGGCCTTGCATTGGAAAACCATGTTTCGCCATGTCTTCTGCAATGTCTCTAAGCATTATATGGATTATACTACTCAATTGCATTTGAATTACGTGAATTTATTAGGTTTTCCAAGGACACGATGAGGAATGATTGAGACAAGTTTTAGCTTTGTAGGTTCTCGCCAAGACCTCAATTCCGATGTTGATGGTGATCTGAACAAACAATCGAACGTAGGAAAGCGAGAAGCTCTTAATTAAGGACATAATGGGTAATCACAGTGCCAAGTTTCAGCCACGACCCTAATCCATTTGGTGTTGCATTCGATGGCGATTAGTGAACAAACATTCAAATGTAAGAAAACGAGAACCAGTTAGTTTTTTCAAGAACATGGTAGGGAATCACGATGCAAAGTTTCATCCTTGTAAGTACTCGGGAAGACCCTGATGTGACCCTGAAGAAGAGTCTTGTGGTGATATTGAATGTACAATCAAATTTAGGAAAGTAAGAAGCAGTTATTTTTTTTCTGGGATGTGATGGGAAATCACAATGCTAAATTTCAGATCTGTAGGTCCTCGGGAAGTGGGAGAATTACTGATGAATCGGTGGGTTGATGAGGGCTTTGGTGTTTATAGGTAAAGATTTATGAATTAAACCTCCATCCATCCATTATCTTCTCCTTAATCATGTACTAGGATTGTGTTGGGGTTCCCCTATGCCCATCCAGGGGAGAAAGTCTCAGGTGCTGGGCAGATATACCCAGGACAGAACGCCAATCTATGGCTGGGCACACACTGCCTCAAACAAACGCACACTATAGGAAGAAATTTAGAGCATTTAATTTACCTTGAATCCATGTTTTTGGTATGTGGGAGGAAACCGGACAACCCGGAGGTCCCACGCGGACATGGGGAGAACATGGAAACTCCACCCAGATTGGTGAGAGGCAAACGTGCTAACCACTAAGCCACTGTTAAATCAAACATTGTTTTATAAATTATAGTGTGTTTGTAACCGCTTCATAAAAGCACTTGCGAGTGTACACTGTTCTTTGATGAGTAAGTCCAACAACACAAACTGGTTATGATTAGGGTGGTGGATGCTTCTCAGTATTACAGTACAGTGATACTGACGTGGTGGTGGTGTGTTACTGTGTGTTGGTGTTAATAGATCAGACAGAAAAATGTTACTGTGAGGATTCATGTGTTGTGCCACCCACCCTGAGAAATCTGTGGACAGAATTCCATAGTTGAAGATGAAGACCCTGCTGATCTGGCACACCAGGAGGTAACCCATCGCCATGATCATGGAGTACCTGGATGACAATAGTAGAATTCAGGCAGTGTAAGGCTGTCAAAAAGACATTCCACGTCCCGTTTTTCAGGTCTGCAACCATGTGACATTCCTTGACACTCCAGGGAGAGGACTCACCAATGAACCTTGCGCTCACTTGCTGTGCACAGGATGACATAACAGCCCAGGGACAGGATGAAGACATGCGAGGCGAACCTAGTGGCGAAATATGAAATGCGTTAGGCCATCAGGTTCAGGTACGATCGAAAAGGGGCTGGGTGGCGGAACAGGTAGCGCTGGTCTTATTTTACCATTGATCTAATCGGGAGGTTTAAGTCAAGATCGAGTGAAAAGGATGACAAGAATGAACAAATCAGAAATGACATCACAGGAAAGGTTTCACAAACGTCTCTTCTCCGTACCATCCGAAGCAGAAGATGATTGAAGATGATCCCAAGAAACAAGCAACGGCGTGACGGACAGCTGGACCAACTTGCTGAGGTCTGAGGCACTGCCGAAACCAGAGGGCAGCAACCAGGCCAAACAGCTGGCATGAGATGAAGTTCACCTACAAAAAAATTACAATAATATATAAACAGTAAAAATAATTATACAACTGAACACGGAGACAGACCTGCTTCTGGATTTGAATGGATCCATAATTATTCATTCATTTATTTATAGTTAGAGTACTGGGTCACTATTAAATAAAGAACCAATCACTAAATCGAGCTTAAAGATCAACAATGTGATCCATCCATCACACAGATCTAAGATGCTGTGCTCCTCCTACCTGATCCAGAGGAATCCCCAGCTGTTTGCTGAAGGGCTTCAGCCATGTGCAGCCTGTAGTGTGAAACATGATGTCTGTCTGTGGATCCATTCTGCATCCCGGATCCCACTGACCGTAATTACTAAGAACGTCCCCTCTTTATTGTGGTGTCAAAGGCCCCTGTGGACCCCACCTATCCGATCCAGTCTAACAGAAACCTCAGACCAACCTCAACCTAACGTCCTCTTAGTGCAACATACTCCAGAAGAATCTCCTGTCTTGGTGGAGGTGGTGCAGGTCCGAAGAGGCGGGGCACAGAAAAGTGAGCGAATGCGCAGCTGATGCGGGTTGCCAGATTTGGGACTTTGGGGTTGCCAGAGTGGAATTTACGGGGCTTAAAAGTTTCCAGTACTGGCAGTTAAGGCAATAAATAAAAGAGTAAATACCGAAAGAATACAATTTTTTTTTTACAACATCTCTTCTTATTAAAAAATATTCAAGAAAAACATACATCCCACATAGACTTGTGCAAAACAACATAACATACTATATTTGCTAAATACAAACCTGAACATGAAAACAGACCCCATGGCATAAAAACATTTAACATCAGCACAAATAATGTGCCAATGGAGTCCTGTAATGACCCCTGTAGTTACCACAGAGGGAAACTCTCATATCAGACTTGGCCGAGTGTTTTACACTGGATGCATTTCCTAGCACAAACCTCACCCTCTACGGGAACCCGTAGAAAACCCGTGCAAACACGGAGAAATCATGGAAACGCCACCCAGATCGGGATTCGGACTGGAATTTCCCAACGCAGAGAGGCAAACGTGCTAACCACTAAGGCACTGTGCTGCCAAAAAACACCAAATACATAGACACAGACACATTGGAACAACTCAGCAGCAGACTTGTTCTTTAAAGTACTTTATAATCAGCATTTTGGTTGGTGGTTGAATCTTTGGCATATTGTCAGAGATCAGGTAGTACTTCACATGAAAGTTTAGTGTGCTGGGCTTCTTTTTATACACAATTGATAATTTGTTAATTACGTTATTTGTTCTAGCTGACAGTCTAATCTGTGATCACTTGAATTATTAAAGACATAAGACTTTTGCCTTTGCAAAAACAGATGTTGTGGGCTTTAGTGGACACCAGTGCACATTTTGATCACTCCATTTTGCACCCAGTTATTAATGTGAAAGCCCTTGACAATTAAGTGAACCAGATATTGCATTTGGCAGACACTTTTAATTAAAGCGATTTACAAGAATCCCAACTTGGTGATTAGGGTCAGATCACAGGGTTGATACTGCAGCCCTGGAGCAATGAGGATTAAGGGTCTTGCTCAAGGACCCACGTTATTAATTTCAGTGGACCTGGGATTTGAACCCACAACCTTTAGATTAATAGCCCAAAACCCAACCCACTAAGCAACCATGCACTTATATTGTAATATATGTACATATATATTGTTACGATTGAGTGATTACAAATGAAGTTATATACCGTTTTAAGTTACTATATCCTTATGCGACACGACTTTTGTCAGGGACTGTAGATGTTTTTGTATAACGTCCCAATATTTTTGTTTATATTGTATACTTTTGATATTTTTTGCTATTCTTTTTGCTTTGTTCTAATAACCAGCTGTATAGAACAGGTTAAAGAGCTCTGTTAATGCAGATTTTTAAGAGAAATTAGTGTGTGAGAGAGAATATATTTTTTGAATGATGGCTCATTAATAACATGATTTTTAAACACGTCTGTGAACAAATTAAATTGGGTTTAGGTTTATTTATTTTAAAGCATAAAGATTTTTGAAAATCCTTTAAATTTAATGACTATGCCGGTCATTGTTTTTTAATTAAAATACATCTCCTCTACGTGAAAAAAACGTACCCGATTCTTTTATGTCTACAGAGCGCCATCTAGAGCCCACTGCACCTAAATACCACCAATTTCCTCCTGCACAGAAAAAGCCCAGACTGATAAAATATTGGTTAAGTATACAGTACCAGTTAAAATTTTGGCCACAACCCACTGATTGTCCATATTATCAGTTCCACTTACCGTAAAGATGGACTTTGTAGTTCCACAATTCCAGACTGTAGTCCATCTGTTCGTTGACTACAGTACATGCTGTGTTCATACCCTTTACTCTGTTTTGATAGTCAAAACACAAACAGTACTGCCACAGAGCAGGCATTTTTTGGTTCTGTACATTATACCCATCCCAGCAGTATCACAGTGTTTTTTTTAATGAAACTTCAGTGGCACTGTTGCACTAAAACAAGAACACAGAATGACTACTGTCTGTGATTGTAAAACTACGAGTCCAGATGGATTTTAGAGAATCAAAGTGATGGAAAAAGAGCTTCATGGTATTTTTGTTGTGAGGATCAAGACTCAGTGGGCGATTCCTCCTTAGTAAGTTGAAGTGTTTACAATGAAAAACATGAGTAATTTACTGATTATTCACAGATTATATGTAGACTAGCAGAATAGCCATGCCGCGCTACGTGGAGAATGTGTGTTTAAAATAAACATATTACAGAGTGAGGTTTGGGGCAATTTAAAATCTGAAATGAATAGGTGGATTGAATTTAGTGTGAGTTGGGTCCACGGTGTCCACGCGCTTGCTTTCTTGTGGGAATTTAGCATTAGGTTTTCCAAGGACATGATAAGGAATGATGAAGGTTCAGCTTTGTAGGTTCTCGCCAAGAACCCAATCCATCCGAGGTGTTGCGTTCGATGGCAATAGCGAACAAACATTGAACGTGGTAAAGCGAGAACTTGTTAGTTTTTCCAAGGACATGGTAGGTAATTACGGTGCCAAGTTTCAGCCTTGTAGGTAATCGGGAAGAACCCAATGTGACCCTGGAGGTTTCTTGCATTCTATGCAATATCAATCGAATTAAAAAAAAAAAGTAAGAAGCAGTTAATTTTTCAAGGACATGATTTGGGAATAAAAGGACCATATTTCAGATTTGTTGGTACTCAGGATGACCCAACTGTGATGCTGGTGGGGTCTTGTGTTTGGAGGTGATATTTTCCAAGAACATGGTGGGTAATCACGGTGCCAAATTTCAACCTTGTAGGTACTTGAGTTTAGGGTCACGTTGGAGTCTTGCGTTCGCTGGCGATATTGAACGAAACCATCGGAACGTTCGAAGGTGAGAAGTGAGGAGGAAGTGGGAGATTTAGTGATGAGTGAGCAAGTCAGTGAGGGCTTTCACATTTATTGATATTTGATATGTATCTCTTCACAAGTGTCTATTTAAGAACCAGACGTGTGCAGTTTGGGCGGCAAAGTGGTTTAGTGGTTAGCACGTTCGCCTCACAGTGCAGGGGATTCCTGGTTCGTAATCCCATGGGTGGAGTTTCCATGTCCTCCCACTGTCTGCGTGGGTTTCCAGATTCCCCCCACAGTCCAAAAACATGGATCCAAGGTAAATTGAATTGCTCTAAATTTCCCCATATAGTGTGACTGTGTGCGTGAGGGTGTCCAGGGATCGATTGACACCCTGTCCTAGGTGTATCTGCCCAGTGTTAGAGACGTTCTTCCCTGGATGAGCATGTGGAACCCCACCCCGACTCTAGTAGAGGGTTAAGTGGAATATAATTATTGAATGAACGAATGTGCTCAGACTTCTGTATGGATGCAGAATATAACTCCTTTGGGATTACAGATCTGGTTCAGATTAATAAAGCTGGCTTTTTATTTATCATGTTTACGACACTGCATCTGTCGAACCACACTTATTTTAATGTAAACTTTTTGTTGTGTTACTGTCAACAGTAAGTCACGTGGCCACGAGTTCGCATCCTTCATGTGCTACTGGCCAGCCAATCGGCTCTGTGTTGCTTCGTGGGTGTGGGCGTGGTTTGGCGGTGACGCGGCCAATCGGGTGTGATATGCAAATGTCGTTTGAAGTGTAGCGCGGGAAATCTGAGTTTGGCGCGTTAACCGTCTCCCCCTCATTCATTGTCCGCTTCCTGGAGCCATCTTTATTCCTCCAGCAGCCGCGCCGCGAACTCGAACCTTCCCTCAATCCGAGCCATCTGTGTGTCCTGGGGCCTGATATCGGCTCGAGCGTGGCCTCATCGATAGCCGAGGGTCTGATCAATCGGCTGAGGTGGATATTGATGAGGCAGACGCGCGCGGTAACGTAAGAACAGACCGGGGAGAGAGCGGGGCAGCCGAGGCGCCACGATGAGAAGAACGGTCTCCTCGACCCCGGAGAGTATGATCATCACCGGGGACAACCACCTGAACACCCACACCACCACCACCTACATCCAGATTATCACCCCGCCGCCCTGCCTCACCCCCGCCTTGTGTGTGTCCGAATCTCCGGCCGGCGGCGTGTACACACCTCCTAGCACCGGACCCCGACCTGCATTGGGACGCCCACCGGTAACTCGCACCAACGCACAGCACGCCACCTGCAGACCGAATGCTACAGCTAAATGCATTAGCCTCCGAATAAGCACACCATCCGACTTTAAACCTGCACTGACGTCACGACCTGCAGAGGGTTCACCTAATTATCAACTTCTGCAACGGCGCTTACCATATATATCTATATATACACACACCCCATATGCAATCTGAGGCATGACGTCACACTTTATTCCTAAGATTACTGACCTTTAAATATGGATGCACTGACGTTTCATGACAATTAGACCTCAGCATAAATAATGCACGCGGCGACCTTTTGGAACTTTTCGTCGCTTCTGCATTTTTAAATACTTTAAGTGCACTTGGCCCCCCCCCCCCGCGATAAATTAATAAAGAAACGATAAGGATAAAAAAAAAAAAACCTTCAACGTCTGTGAGTTTCGGTTTGAAGACAGCGCGAGTTGGAGCAAAGTTAAAAACAAAACAAGGGGCTTTTATTTTGACACGCTTTTAAGAAACAGATACG
>JAOUQT010301633.1:0-16012 GCA_025769995.1 Xyliphius kryptos | reverse complement strand
AATTACTAATTATCTAAATCAATGAGAATCGACTCCCAAGAGAGTCAGCAAATGAGCCGAGTGACTAAACGAGTCGACACTATGAACCGGAACTAGCCGCCAAATGGCGCGAAAATTACAAAAACAAGAAGGAACCGGAAATGGACACCTAAGGACACGAAAATACGATACAGGTGGAATGCAAAAACCGGAATACCGGCATGTGAGCTGACAGGGAGCTAAACTTAATCTAAATAAATAAACTTCGCAGAGGAAGCGGAAAGCAGAAATGTACAACGTACTAACCACTAAGCAAACATCAGGTGAGACATAACATACTTATGCACTGAAAGTAATCAGTGCTTTGAACAACATCCACGTTTATTTTATGCATTTTAAAATACTTCAAAAACAGATATATATACAATCTCCAGTTTGTTGGTTTTCTGCAGTAATTCAACAAAAAAAAAATCATATATTCTGCTGTCATTTTATTCATTTTATACAGAAAAGTGGAAAAAATGATAATAATAATAATAATCAGGATGAAGTGTTAGCCAACAGTGTGTGCAGAGCTGTCTATTTACCCACAGTGACCACCCCCCCCCTTCTCCACATGATATGCTTCATTTGTGTTTCCTGACAGCTGGACCTCATGCTTCACTTCTCTTAGAGAGTAACTCTGCAAAATGCCAAAAGCTTCTTCTTTGACGTTGCTTTTTTTTTGTGTAAATTATAGCAAGGACTGCTAGGAATCTCATGCATGGTGCATGCAGCATACAAATATCCATTGGTGCATTACGGCATGTTCTATAGGGAGGTTAAAGTCAAAAGCAAAATAGGATGGGCTTTCAAGTGGTAGAAATTGTGTATTCAAAGTTACTATTTATCCTCAGTAAACATGTTTGGCTACCTGAAGCACAATGGTTTCTCTTTTTAAACAGTTGTGGTAAACATTTGAAAAATGTTAAATCAAAGGTGGAAAATGTACTTTTATGTAGTTTAGTGATGCCCCCTCTTCAAAACATTGTTATAAATGTTGTAAAAAACACCTGATTTTTTTTTTTTTTTTTCATGATCATAAGGCAAAACGAATATTTAAATTATAACCACTTTTCAAAGTGCTCGGTATTGCCTTACAAATTGACATTTAAAGTGTTAATACTTTTATAACATTTAATACTAAATGATGTAGTTTTATACTAAATACGATTCACAGTATTACTTTATCTGTCATGCTAAAGTTTCAGGCTTTTTCAGTCATCCCCTAATCTATGACATCCTTTATCTGTCTCACAAAGAAACACTACAAATTAATGCATTTTTAGGCCTGTCTTCTGACTTATGTAGGTTGGATCTCTAATATCGTGTACATCTTGGTTTGGGTTTCTGGTTGTTCTGCGCTTCAAACACTTAATACACTGAAAAATGTGTTTTGTTCACACTGTTCTTCCTCTCAACTTTGACATTTGTCAAGAAAGACCAAAAAGGAAAGAAGTGGATACTCATGCATTATTTAAGAGCAGTTGCTGTAGTTGGACACACTTGTTACTCAGCACTTTCATTATCAGGATAGAACCAGTTTAAGTATCCAGCTGTCTAAAATGGTTAAGTAAAACAGGTTGATGGTAAAAACAAATCTTTATTTTGTTGTGGTGTTTGGGTTGAGGTATATCCAAATCCAACAGGGTATATCAGAAGCATCTTCAGTTCATAAGATAATAGAGAAATTATAATTTAAAATAACTTTTTTTTATTGCATTAGACTAAAAAATTACATACTGTATTCAGCAACTACATATTTATTCAGGGGGAATACACTTGCACAGTTGTGTGTGTGTGTACCTGTATGTGTGTGAGTTTATTAATTATGTTTTAAACTTTTTTTTTCATTTTTTTTTACTTTTAAGTATTTTTTAATTGATAATCAAATGCTACAAAATACAGTGACCTAGGAATGTTTGTACATTTAAATATCTTTAAAATTGTTTTCTATTTGAATGGTAATAATGTCTAGGCAATTTAGAAATTCTCTTAAATCCTTCTTCCATATGTAAAACCCTAAAAGGTGATTGAATATAAGCTTAAACAATTGTGCTACGGGTAAGTGAGGGATTTAGATGCTAACAGACTAACATGATGCACACATAAAAAGTGTTAGATTATTTTTAGAATTGCATTGGATTGGTACCAGACCTGGACCTGCTACATGATAATTTATAGTTATCTTTATTTATCTATTTATTTTTTTATTTTTTTATTTTTTGTCTATGCTTATGTAAATGTAGTCAAATGACACACAAGTTAAAACATAAAAGGTAAAATATGTGGTTTTCAGGTGCTTCAGCTGATCAGAGCATCTTTCAGATTTTAAATGGCTGTCTGCACTTCAGTTCTACTCACCATCACTGCTACTTCAGGTCTAACAAGTGCAGTGTGAATAGAGGTTAAGAGGCAAAAGATAGACAAAGTTGGAAAGCAGTAACGCATGGATTTGATCACTTAAGGGACAAAAGAGAAAAATATAAAGGATGAGATGCTAAGATCACTCTGGTATAGTCCATTTATAAACTAATGTTCATTTCCTATTATTATTACTTTTGTTTGTTTTATTCATATACAAATTTTTTTTTTAATGTGCACTTCAACATCATTTTGCTTTTCACAGCAGAATTTAGACTTTAACTTCTCAAAAACTTTAATATGATTTTAAAAGATTTAAAAATTATAAAAACAAACTGCCAACCACAAAACTTGCTTTACTGTACAGGTCACTCCTCAGTTGATGTCTGGTTCTGTATAGTAAAGTTGACTTGCAGGTGCAGTTTGCCTAATTACACTGTAACCCATGGCCTTAAACTAAAATTAGTTTGTCTGTTATTGCCCCCCACAGGTTAGAAAAAAATGGCGTTGGTAAGGTTTTTAAATTTTATATTTCTTTCAATCATAATTTGTAGAACACACAATGATTAAAGTCCGTTGTCCTTTTTAAAAAGTAATTTTAATAAGCAAGTAGTTTAAAAGCGTTTTTATTTTTGTTAATTTGTTTTAACTTTTATTCCTTGAACATTTTATATTTTGTATTTCTTTAATCCTTTTGGACAAACAACTAGCTCATTAATTATTTTGTAACCAGTGTTCAAAATGTGTTTAACTGCAATAATGGTTGCTTGAGGAATTACTATAATACTAAAACAAAATGCATTTTTCTGAGCTCTCATATTCTAAGTGAATGGTTCAATATTATTTGTGTCAGTAATGTGGTTTTTTTCCTGATTATTATATCGATTTCCAAGTGTACAATAATATTTTTTTACTTAAATCTGATGACCATTTTCAGCTTTTGTGCTTGAGGTCATAACACATTGTTTAGATGTTCTTTTCATGCAATTAGATCACATTCCCGAATTAAGGAAAAAAACTTTTATAAAAAGTATAACCTGCACACTAGCACTTTTTCATATATTTTGGTATCGACCCTGAGTGGAGGAGAAATTTGACTGAAATGAAAAGGAGTTTCTCGTTCTTCAGGGACAGTTTGAACAATTTGATATTCAATCCCTCTAAAGAATTACACACTGAAATCAAGTGAAAGTGCTCCCACATGATCTTCACTGGTACCCTTCACCATGCATGCAAAGGCATTCTAAATGAACTTAATTCTTCCCTATTCCCTGACTGAACAAGGATATAACAAATAACAGAATAATTAGGTGTGGATCTTGGTGGAGGCCTTATATTAACATGATAATAGAACTCTAATTAGTTATACCTTCAAGAAAATGAGTGAGGATGGTTTGGGGTATGGTGCAGCTATCGACATTTTTCTTTTGTGTTCCTACCACTCTGATTAACAGAATTGTCATGCAGTAAAGCATATCACTGCTCTGAATAAGGCTTTGTGGCTGTGTTAAATGAAATAATGTGTGTCTGCTATCTGGCTATTGGACTGTGCAGGAATTAAAGACATTTACTGGTGCTGCATAATTACATTTTATTGTTTCTCACTGTCACCTTTGTTCCCCTCCCTCTTTTTGTCATGCTCTTGGCCATCATCTTCTCACCAAGAAATTCCTATCCCCCCGCCCATACACTAAATTTGATATCTTTCATTATGCAAATTATTTTTATTCAAGCTAAAACTGGAGATTTACTGAACAAAAGCAGATGGAAAGGGCACAAAAAGAAATGGATTTGGTTGCTGGAATGAATCTTGAAAATGTTTCAAGCACGAATCAAACCTAAGGTCAATTTATCCTTTTCAGTGTCAGATTGCAAATATTCAAGAGACATTTGTCATCAATCTAAAAACTGACACCACTTTACTTCTCACTAAATCATAATAAAATGCCTTTATTGGAAGTTTCCTCAACCCACCCTCACCAGAGCTATAAATGGGATTTTACTTATTTCATGGTCCTTAATGTTTGACATGAGAATTCTTGTCTGATTGAAAAATTATTTCTATAGAGTTTTCGATTTATTTAGGCTATGCACTTTCAGAGCCCTAGCTTTGTCATGGAGGCTTGATGGATGGCGAGCGTGACTTAAGCATCTTAGCTCAGTTCTCACAATGTACACACACACACAAACACACACACGTGCACACCAAAATAAAAATCGCCACTGGCAAGGTTAGTATCTTCTTGTGTGATACCTCCTCTGCCTTTTATTAAAAATAATGAGGATGTCACTCCATCCCTAGACAGAAAGTGTCTGGACCGCAGTGCCTCTACAACAAAGAATTGAGATTTTATTTAAGTTTGGTTTACAGTGACATTACCAGAGAAGATCTGTGAAACTAAGAGTAGCGCTGTAATAAAGAATCACAGCAGTTGTATTTCCTCCCCACCCTCCGATCTTGTTTTGAAAAATCCTTTCTAAATATATACAGTATGTTGAAAATGGTGAAAGTAGGTGTGCAAGCAGTTATTAAGTACCTTCAGAGTTTCAAATGAATTAAACACAGTTCTCATATGTTTGCACCTGTACAGTTCTGGGATGACTTTTTGTGTTTTTATTAAAAGTTTTATTTACTTGTCCAGAATAAGAAAAACATATTCTGTATAAGATAAGAGGTTCTGAGTTGCAGTTTCAATTCTAGGTCATTTCAAAAGTGTTTAATGGGTTGAGGTCAGAGCCAGTAAAGTGTCTCTAATTAAAACTGGAATTTCACATTGAGTCAAAGTCTTGCAAACTTGGAGGTAGTCAATAAAGTCATTGATCGTCTTGAACAAATATGAGGGGTGTCATGACCGCTCCATGATTGGCTTATTTTATTACAAGTATTTTAAGTTTTTTTTTTCTTTAGTCACTTGGTTGTATTAACATTAATAACTAACTTTTGACCGCCTTCTATTAGTTTTCTCATTAAATTAATGTTTCCTTATTGTTAGACCCAGCTGGTTTGTTTTCTGTTATTTATTACTTCTGTAGGTGTTGGACAATGAAACTGAAATTTTAAAACCCACAATGGATACAGTATCAACCACAGGGTTTATTCAAATCTATAAACGCCTAAGGAAGATCATATAAATCTTTTATTAAGGTCATTTCACATGCAGCAGAAATTTTAATTTTATCTAAAGCCTATAGGAATTCCAATAAGAAGGTAATTTGTACACTGTCCCACCCCATAGGTTTTTTTTTTTTTTTTTTAAATGTACTGTAATTTGCAGTTGTGACACTGTGTTGTGGTATTTTTGCTTTACTTGACTTAAGACTTCATGTAATCATTACATAAAACTCTCTGAAAAACAACTCTGTAGAGACGAACATACATGTTGAGTATTTCAAACATCCTGAGCTCAAGCGTTAAAGTCTATACCAATTTCAGAAACAACACACAATGCCAGGACAGCATGGTAGCTTAGTAGTTAGTGCCCTAACCTCTCAGAACAATGGTCCTGGGTTTGATTTCCAGGTAAAGCTCACTCAGTCCTCCTGCTGTCCGCTTGAGTTACCTCCCGGTGCTTCAGGCTGCTTTCACAGCCTAAAAGTATGTTACTAAGTGGACTGGTGATAAGAAATAGCCACAGGTATAAATGGGTTTGTCTTGTTGTCCAGGATGTTTCACTCTTTGCACTGATTAGACAAGCTTGTTAGAAAATGAGTATGTGTGTAAATGTCTCAACATAATGCTAATGAAGATAAAAAACATGTGACTGTCTTGACTGTGTACAAGTGAACTTCCATAATTCAGATTGGATTGCAATATTTTCTAATGTGAATTTAAGACACTTAAATGTCTTTTGCTTAGAAGAGCTGAATATATTTAGCTTTATTTGCAACTCATCTGCTTCAATAATTATTAGTATCTGCTTTACTTTACTTTATGTAGTATGCAAATGTCACACAATTATTTGATTTCGCTTAGATAAAATCAGAGTAAATATATCATTGTATGTATATAGTTTAGGAAGGAATGGTGGCTTAGTGGTTAACATGTTTGCCTCTCAGCGCTGGGGATTCCTGGTTCGAATCCCAATCTGGGTAGAATTTCCATGCTCTCCCTCTTGCCCACGTGGGTTTTTTTTTCCGGGTTCTTCGGTTTCTTCCCACAGTCCAAAAAGAGTTCCAGGTAAATTTAATTCTCTAAATTGCTCTGTATAGTTTGTGCGAGTGAGTATGTGCCGTGTCCTAGGTGTATATGCCCAGCGCACCAATGTTCTCTCCTGGATGGGCATGGGGATTTTTGATTTAAGAAAGTTTTATATATAAGCATGTCTGAATTAAATCAGATCATAACTATATTTAAAGTTATTTTGTATCAACCTGTTTACTAAATCTTTAACCAATATCTGCAAAGCCAAGTAGATGAATGTCTCCTTTTTTTTAATCCTTTCTTTTCTTTAACTTTTTTTCCACTCAGATAAATTAACCACCACATTCTACTACAACACTTAACTTGGGTCTTTGAGTCACTGAATCTTAATGACAGAGTGTAATTAAAAAAACATCTGCAAAATTGCCCAGCTTGGTGTCAACCATCCCTTTAAATAACAATGCTGTAGTGCCTATTACCATTCAAGCAGGTTATTAATTGCCATTTTTTTTGCAATTAACAAGACAGTGTAATTACTCCTGCATTCTCTTCTAATGGCATTTCCATTTAAACCTAGTGGTAAATGGATCAGGGAAAGATACAATCATCTGAGAAGTCAGCTAAAATAAATAATGGTCATTAGAGGATGCATCATGGTATGTGACTTGATCATTTCCCTCTTGTTATTAACATTTAAACACACCAAGGATTGTTTCTAAAAGTGGTTCTTCATTAAGCTTTAATAAATAGCGGATGATTAATGACAACAAAGTCTGCTAGTCAGATGTGACAAGAGAAACCATGTTCTCTAAGCAGTTCTTTCTCAAACAGGTGCTCTTGGCTTTATGCCATAATCATTTAGGTGTCATTGAAGATTGCCCAACTTTGCCTAATATTGTGTTTGCTTTGGGTTTTAAATATAACCCAATACTTGCATTGGGATGCATTACAATTCAATATGCAATGCAAAAATCCCTTGTTATACTTTATGATCTCAGAAATCTCTGAAGAATGTTTTTAATTACAGAGCATAATGACATGCACTACTGCTCAAAAGTTTAGGATTACCGTTCAGTATGGCCCAAATCTCTTCATGCTATGGTATTTTTTTTCCAGAGCTGTACATACATACTGTATATTAAAGTGCTGGTCGTTTTTTAAAAATCAAAACCTGTATATTTTTTTATCCATAACACACAGAGTGATATTTCAAATGCTTCTTTTAATTTTGATGATTATAACTGACAACTAATGAAAATACCAAATTCAGTATCTCAGAATATTACTTAAGACCAATACAAAAATAGGATTTTTAGAAATGTTGGCCAGCTAAAAAGTATGAGCATCTACAGCACCTAATATTTAGTTATGAGAGCCCAGGTTTCTCTGATTGTGGCCTTCAGCTTTTCTGTGTTGGTGGGTCTGTCGTATGGTATCTTCCTTTTCACAATGCCTCATAGATTTTCTTTTGGGAAGTTTGCTGATCGATTAAGAACCGGGATTCCATGGACCTTAAAGCAGGTACTGTTAGCTTTGGCAGTGTTTGCAGGTATGTGCACCTTTGTCCAAGGCCTGTTGGAAAATGAAATTTGCGTTTCCATTAAGTTGGTCAGCAGCAGGAAGCATGAAATGCTCTAAAACTTCCTGGTAGATGACTGCGTTGACCTTGGATCTCAGAAACCACAGTGGACAAAATCACTGTGGAAACTTAACATTGGACCTCAAACAGCGTGGATTCTGTACCTCTCCTCCCTTCCTCCAGATTCTGGGAGCTTGATTTCCAAAGGAAATGCAAACTTTACTTTCGTAAAACATAACCAATCAGCAGCAGTCCAGTCCTTTTTGTCTTTAGGGCAGACGAGACATTTTTAATGCTGTCTCTTGTTTAAGAGTGGCTTGACACAAGGAATGCCACAGCGAAACCAATGTCTTACATACACCTATGTGCGGTGGTTCCTGAAGCAGTGACTAGCTGCAGTCCACACTTTGATTCTCCTCCGCATTTTTGAATGGCTTTTGTGTTACAATCCTTGTCAGGATGCATTTATCCTTATTGCTTGTACACACTTGACTTTTTTTTTTTTCTTCTTTCCCTTCTCTTTATTAATGTGCTTGGACACAGAGCTCTGTTAACAGCCAGTCTCTTTAGCGATAACATTGTGTCTTGCCCTCCTTGTGCAAGGTGTAGCAATGGTTGTCATTTAGACAACTGTCAAATCAGCAGTCTTCCCCATGATTGTGTAGCTTATAGAACTACATTGAGACAATGTAAAGGCCTTTGTAATCTGTTTTAAGTTAATTAGATGATTAGAGTGTGACACCAAGTGTCTTCAATGTTGAACCCTTTTTTAAAATGTATTCAATTTTTTTTCAGATACTAACTTTTGGACATTTAGTTGATAGTTATTATCAAAACTGAAAGAAAGAAACATTTTAAATGAATCAGTCTGTTTAAAAAGAATGAAAATAATATCCAAGCTTTACTTTTTGAATGAAATTACATTAAAATATAAGATCATAGTTATTTTTGTGTACTGGAGCAAGATTCTGTTTTGTTTCCAGCAACCGTGTCAATTGTTTTTATTATTACAACAGGATCAAAGGCTAGAATCCTGTCAGTAGCACACTTCTTTTTTCTTTACCAATAAAATTCCATTTATAATTATAAATTCTGTCAAGCAGGTGCCAAGGACAAAATGCACATCAAAGCTCAATATCTTTCTTGCAACAAAATAACTTGGGAGATGTCTAATTAATTCAGAGCTTTATTTTCTTTTTGTTCTTTTTTTTAATCCTAATCAGATTTGGGAGAAGGTTCTTTCAAAACAAGACAAAATAGTTGCACGTTGACCCTTTGAGAAACACATCTAAATGGAGCAAAGGATCCAAACAAATGTCTGTCTAATTTAAGACAATTGCATCCTGGTCCATTTGACATGACTAATCATACATGACTAATTGTTGATGACACAGTGAAGAATTCCTGCAAATATTTTGTTTATAGTGTCAAAATGTAATTTTGTATTTGACTTATGGATTGATACTTTTAACAAACTTGTGCATGGAAGAAAAATCTTTCACCTTGGTTCCATGTGTCAAAGTGCTAGATTGAAATTTGCCAGAGCAATTTAAATGCAATGTCTGGCTTAACTGTTTGTCCCTTTTTTAGCATTCATCCTGTGCTGCTTCTGTTGTTGAAAATGGTTCGGTGGACAGTGAAGACCCTCACTTTGTCTCTTGTTTACCAATTGTGCCATTTGAGCATTTCACTCCCGATCTTTCATTTTACACTTGAGCAAGCATCTGAAATGAGCCTCAAGGAGAAAAACAGGAGACCATGCACAGTTATAATTTTCCAATAATATGAAGAGGTAGGGCATTAACAGAATTAGCTATCTTGACTGGCTTGTTGTCTTTTACGATAAGAGGCTAGCAGAGCTCCCATTAGCTCGAAGCAGGATTAGGGAGGGCTCAGGGCCTATTCTGAACATGGGAGTGCATCGTAATGAAGCTGCAGCACACTGTTGTAGATACACTTTTCATCAAGCTCTTTAATCATGACCAAGGTGTATTTCCTTTTTTTCGAAAGAGAGCAATGAAGGGATTTGCAAGTTCTGTAAGAACTGATGATATTTAATCTCTGTGGAAAAAGACTGCAAGTTCTGACTGACAACCATGCATACTGAATTAAGTCAGGGATGAAAATGATGAACAGAATACATACAAATACAAATCTAAACATTGGTTTAATGTACTATTGCAGTGGTCCATCAGGTGTGCCCACACTTTTCTGGCTTTAACTTTTAGTGCTTTTTACATACATAATGTTCATCCAATTCTCAAACAGGCTTCTAAATGATCATCAATGAGGGTGGACTGATATCTGGATTTCATTTTGGAGCAGTACAGTTAACGTCCTTTATTTATCGAACCTGTGGAGAATTCCACGGCAATCTTCCAACGTGCACTGTGTAATCAACTGGTTGATCGCAATTGAGATATTGGGGTTTCCCGGTTTGAACCATATGGTACAAGTATACTTACTACTCACACATACTTTTACAAAGCACATATGTGTCTCTTTTACACATTTTGTAGCATAACATATACTATAATTACTACTGGCCTACATTTTGTTATTGTTCATGTCATTTTATTTGTCTTAGATGAAATAAGTGACCATAATGCACACACATTTGCATTCATTGGACTATGGACATTGGTATAATTTTGCTACTCTAATTAGTTTCATTCATTATTCAGCTTGTTCAGAACATCTGTCACAAAATGAGAATTTATTCACACCCCACAAACACACAAATTGTAAAAAGTCCTTTCTAACTTTGCAATCTAATCTGAAGTAACATGCAAAGAATTGGAAAGCCATGCACAAAACTTTTGTTAAACCAGGCATTGTGTTAAACCAGGCGCAGTCACTAGAAGGGTTAAATGCCAGATGAGTTTATTTAAAATATTCTCTAGTAATTTTTTTCCACAGTATGAAAAGGAATGAATAAATGTTAATTACAATGTGTAGGTATGATGCACGTCAATACCATTTAGAGTCTAATAAGAAAGTAAGGATTCACACTACAATGGAACTATCGTCGTATTTTGAGCTGTTTTAACTTGTTTCTATTGCATTTTACTCATGAAAGTGTTATTTTTAGCGTTTTCTTTTTAAAAGTATTTTTACCTTGACTTTAATAGTATTTACTTAATTTCTTTATAACGTACAAAACACTTGAAATTATTCATAGGAAGCAAACTGCCTCCCAAAGTGCTCCACAGGTGCTGACAGTTTACCCAATTACCCTGTGGGCCACCAGAAAGCAGGGTTCAGCCTGGATCCACTCAATGAGCACAAGGCTGCATCTTAAGACTAAACTCCAACCATGAGGAACCTAGTAAGTAAAGACCAGTCAGACTTCATACTTGGTCAGAAGAGTCATAGCATATCAGTTTAGCCCTTTCTTTTCTTTAAATAGTAAAGTGAGTAGAAAATATAGGATTTTCAATATAAATGACTTGAAGATTTAGTGTTTTCTTAATTACAATCACTGTATTATGGTTGATGGCAGGAAAAAAAGTCACCATGCAAATGTTTCTCAAACCTCAAAATCCACAATGGACAACCCAAAATGCAAGGTGTATTTTTTTTTTATTTATTTTTTATTTTATTTTATTTTTTTTAAATTTTTTTTTGAAATTTTTTTTATGGTTGCCCCTGACAATTCCCGAATAGACTGCAAAAGAACTGTGCATGCAATTTTTTTTTTTTTTTAGAATCCTCACAAAACTATAAGTTTTCCTGTACTGTCCAAACAAACTCTTCTAGATTTTATTTTAGACCTTTTTTATTTTTGTGTTATTTCGGAACAATAACATATGTAACATATAATAACATACAGTGGTTTAACTTAAGAATCTTTTGAAACTTCATACATATTGTTCGGTGCAGCTGGTGTGCATCTTTCCCAATGACAATCACACTTCAGCCTACAATTGGATTTATAATGCCACAAAATGTGCTTGGGCTTTTAACTTCTACCCATTTTTTTATTTTTCTCCAGACTTCAAGGCCCCAAACAAATAATTTTTTAAAGATGAATGGTTTATACTGCTTAGAAATTTATGTACAATGACTTTACTAAAAAAGGTTTTGTCACAGCTGGCATTGATGTGCCATCCTGAATAAGCTGCGCTACCTGAGCAACTTCTGTGTGTTGTAGGGGGTTGATTTCACAGAAATGTGGTTGACTTGGAGTTACATTGTGTTGTTTAAGTGTTCCCTTTATTTTTGTGTGCAGTGTATATCAACTAGAATTTGATCTATGCTTGATTTTAAACAAGTGTAAAAAACACTGAGCTTGATGGCTTAGCCTGTCAATTTGTGGAGCTACGAACACACATTTGTTTATCCTGTGCATTGGGATTGGTACGGGTGAAATTAAACGAGCAAGCAATGATAAATGTTTCTTTGTTTGCTGTATAAACTCGGTCAGTGAATGAAGCTAAAACAGCCAGTGCTGCCTGAATAAATCAAAGGTTTATATTAGCAAGGTGCACATGTGAGTTAGCAGCCAATGCAGATACAGGGCATCATTGATTGAAAATCTAGCTTGAAGCCAAAATTCACCAATGAATGACGGACAAATATAAATTGAATGGAATTAAACCAAAAGGATCTACTCGCCCTCTAGTTCTTTTGTCTACTCATATCCACATTTATTTTCATTTTTCCTTCCCTTATTTTTTTCTCACACATCCTTCCCTTCTGTTTTTTTTTTTCCTATTGGCAGTTCTCCTTCTTTTCTTGCTCATCTGGGCTGACAGATAATTAATCCACATTGTGAGGCTGCATCCAAACTGATAGGCTGGCCATATTTCAGACTGCTGATACATCTCCAGTGATGTGTGTGATGTCCTCATAACTCCATCTGCACCCAGATAAGGTGTGCAGGTATAACTCTGAGCTTCATAAATTTACCAGACTGAAAGAAATACAACTCTTTTATGAAAACTATAAATCAGAGGGCTTAGTCCATAAAACCTTAAAGATGAAAGAAAGCCATCTTGTTCTTACCTGTCCTCGAGGTAAGCTTTTAGGCAGTGTATTTACTAATGATTCATTATCAATGCATTTTATAGATCTGAAACTTAGAGCTGGATAATAGAAGAGGCTGGGAGGGAAGGTTTATGCATCATTTTATTACATCCCTACCAGGCAATCATGAGGTATTAACAAAAACATATGGGCTGTCCATTTATAACATTAAGCTGGCATCAGTGTTGCAATTTAAATTGAATTTCATGAATGATGAACATAACCTTAATCCTAATTTGTCTGTGGGAGAAAAGGGCTTTGCAGACAAAAAATTACTGAAATATATTTTTTCTTTCTTGTGTGAATAATAAATCTAGATTTTGCAGTATTATTATTAATATAATAGTACGTTTAACTTGTAAATTATTACATATTTAAATAAGACGTCTACAACTACATATAATAAAAGTTATGATCAGTTACAGCAACTAATAAAAGTAAACTAAATTGGTGATGGAGTCCAACATTTATATTTGGTCATTTAGCAGACACTTTATCCAAACTTATCCAGACTTTTAAATGAGACGCACAAGCCAGTAGTGAATAAAAAACGGCTTTATCACTATCCATGCTACAAACACCTATTATTCATTTATTATTTTCCGCTTAATCCTCGTCAAGGGTCGCGAGGGGGTTCCCTATTCAGGGGAGAACGTCTCAGGCGCTGGGCAAATACATTCAGGATAGAATGCCAAGCCATCGCTTGGGACACATTTACTTACACACACAGACTGTGGGGCAATTCATCCATCCATCCATTATCTTCCGCTTTTTCCTCCACGGGAGATCATCTCGGGCAGGGCGCCAATCTATCGCTGGGCACACTCACTCACACATACACACACTATACAGGGCCATTTGGAGTATTCAACATACCTGGAATTCATATTTTTGGACAGTGGGAGGAAACCGGAGAACCCGGAGAAAACCCACGCAGACATGGGGAGACCATGGAAACTCCACCCAGATCGGAATTTGAACCGGGAATCCCCAGCGCTGAGTGGCGAATGTGCTAACCACTTAGCCGGAAACCTATTATGAAATAACATAATATATTTTAGAACCATGAAAATGAAAATGACCCCTTAATCATGTACTTAACTGACGGGGCATTAAGGTTGGTGTGTATTAAATTCGAAAACTGACAGTTAATAGGCTTTTAATTGACAGTTAAAATGAAAAAAAAAAAAAAGTTGCATTTAACCAAAATTAAAGCGAGTTTTACACAAAAATTACACATGCATTAGAAGTCAATAGCAGTATGAGCAAGTTTGTATCTGCGACCAGATTTATTTTATTATTTCCATTTACCAAGAAATGCACTTTGTAATACTACTACTGCCATCTGAACTCTTATGTTTCTCTGCATATACAAAGAAAGGATATTATTTTGGATAGTTGATTCACAGCAGTGTGGTGACATTGACATGGTGGTGAGTTAGAGTTTGTTGTGCAGGTTCAGTGCTACCTACAAAACGCTGATGACTGAATGTTTTTGAGTGGTGGATTAGTTTAGGAATCATACACTAATCATACAATAGCAAAATAATATCTAATCTGTAAAGGTCCTGTAATTTATTAAGCATTAGAGAAAAAAAATAAAAAAGAACATCAACTTTAGCAGATGAAGGTGAGTGTAGTTCCATTGTTCACCTAATGAAGAATCTTAGTCTAGTTTATTGATAAGTTAGATACTTAGTTTCAGCATTTGATATATTACTGTAATACAGTTTTAATTGCTTCCAAAACAATTAAATTTTAACGTGGGTACTATGCTGGGATGATTTCCTACCTGGCAAATTAGAGTCTGCTCGAGAACAATTGCTATTACGGTTTATAGAATGTACTTTACAGTAAACATGTATTATCCTTACATGAAAATGATATTTTATGTATGTTTACTCTTGAATTTTGCCCAACCAGAGGGTAACTTTTTGCTAAGCATTCTTATACATAAAAAGAAATCAGCTTTGTACTTAACAGTGGGCCTTTTGCAGGGCTCGATATATGATCCACTTCCCTTAGGGCACTTCAGGATTCCTTTAACAAATCTTTATAATTTAACAAATATATTCATAAACTAGTGCATTTTGCCTGGGCCGCCCTGAGCATGCTGCATGTCACAAAGAATTAATTCTGCTCTGAGAAACATATCCTAATTGGTGAAATGCTTGAAGTATTTTGTCTTTTGACTCTTGCCAGGCTTATTACGCACCAGAATTCTTTATGTATGGCGCCCTTAAGAATGCTGCAAGCTAAAAAAAAAAAACCTCACTCATTAGTGGTATAAATGATCTTGCATGTTTACTATTGTGATGTGAAACAAAAACATAAGGTCACATTTGGGTTTTCTTCATTTTTGTCATTTAGTTGAGTTTTTGAGTCTAAATTAAGTGCCATATTTATTAGTTACAAACCATATATTATCAGTCCTTTAACAATAATTCTTTATGTATTTTTTTTAAATAAACACCAATATAAAAGCAAACTATATATATATATATATATATATATATATATATATATATTAAAGACTACTTGATGATTGGTATAGGTAAACTGCTCAAACAATAAAGGGAACAACAAAATAACATTCTAAATCTCAATAAATAAAACATTTCAGTAGAAAATATTTATTTAGTAGATAGTGGAATGCATTGAGTACAAATTAACATAAAAATGATCAAAGTGTAAATCAAAATTATTATCCCACTGAGGTCTGAATTTGGAATCATACTCAAAAAAAAAATTTGAATATCAAATGACAGGCTGATCAAACTTCAGTGGAAAACAAGTTCAAATAAAGCTCAGTAGTGTGTGTGGCCTCCACGTGCCTGTATAATCTCCCTACAACGCCTGGGCATGCTCCTGATGAGGCGGCG